>JAABKJ010004843.1:0-23795 GCA_011634705.1 Andricus grossulariae
TATATCGATGACATACTGATAACTGCTTCGAGCATCGATGAAGCTTTTGAAAACCTTGAGTTAGTGTTGGTGGCCTTAAGGAACAGTAACTTCACTTTGAACATAACAAAATGTAAATTCCTGCAAACAACTATCGATTATCTTGGAAGGGAGATCTCAGAAAGCGGAGTGCGTCCGGGCTCACACAAAATAAACGCCGTAATTAAAGCTCCAGAACCATCAGACATAAAAGAACTGCGCTCTTTCCTTGGACTTGTAAATTATTTTAGAAAGTTTATTAGGGGCTTTGCTAAAATCGTTGCTCCCCTGACCGAACTTTTACGAAAAGAGACTCCATGGAAATGGGGCCCTGAGCAATCAAAAACAGTACAAGAACTGAAACGAATACTCACGGACAGACCAATACTAGCTCTCTACGACCCTACACTTGAGACTGAACTACATACGGACGCAAGTTCGGTGGGCCTGGGAGCAATGCTTTTGCAGAAAAAGGACAGAGAGAAACGAGTCGTCTCATATTACAGCCGAAAGACGACGCCTGTTGAAAGAAATTACCACTCTTACGACTTAGAAACACTTGCCATCGTCGAGGCACTTAAAGCATTTCGTGTTTACCTCATTGGAATCAAGTTTACAGTAGTTACCGACTGCTGTGCCGTTCGGGCAACGGCTGTAAAACGAGACATCAATCACAGGGTAGGAAGATGGTGGGAGTACATGCAGGACTTCGTATTCGATATTGTTTATCGACCTGGGGCTCAAGGAGCACATGTAGATTATCTTAGTCGTAATCCGGTTGAATGTATGGTTGTTGACATTACGGATTCCGAGTGGATCAAAGTTGCACAAATGCAAGATCCAGACCTTGAAGTCATACGTAAAATCCTGGAAACCGGAGACGTTCAACCGGATACGAAACAGTATTTTGACAAATTCGATCTTAGGGGCGGAGTAATCTTCCGTAGAACCGAGACAGGAAATAAATGGGTGGTACCTCGTGCATCACGCTTTAACATCGTTAAGATGTACCACGATGACCAGGGGCATTTTGCGGCCGAAAAGACGCTCGAGAAAATCAAGCAAAGTTATTGGTTCAAAGGCATGAGAAGGTTCATTCTCAAGTATGTCAAAGCTTGTTTGAATTGCTTATATTACAAATCCACATCGGGGCGTAAGCCGGGATTGTTGCACCCCATAGAGAAAGTCGCAATTCCTTTTCATACTATCCATCTGGATCATGTTGGTCCCTTTGTAAGGAGCAAGAGAAAGAATACTCACATATTAGCTTTGATTGACGGATTCACAAAATTCTGCATCATCGAGCCAGTAAAGGACACCAGGACCAAATGGGTTATCGCAACACTACACCAAGCGTTTGGAATCTTCGGGGTGCCGACCAGAATCATTAGCGATAGAGGTACCTGCTTCACTTCACATCGATTCGCCAAGTTTTGCCAAGAGAATGGCGTGAAGCATATTCTCAACGCCGTTGCCACCCCCCGGGCAAACGGGCAAGTCGAACGCCTGAACCTCACCATCCTTAACTCGCTGGCAGCGACTAGTGCTGGTGTCCCGGAAGATAGATGGGACGACTGTGTAAAGAAAGTACAGAGTGCCATCAACTGCACAACGAATCGAACCACCCAGAAGAGTCCAGCTCAGCTTCTGTATGGATACAAGCCTAGGAGTTCGGCAGACAACGCTTTGCTTGGCGCAATTCAAGAGACATTAGATCAGATCGATCTGAAACAATTGCGCAGAGAGGCGAAGCAACACACCGATGAAGAACAGGCACGTCAAAAATCTAAGTTCGACAGCAGGAGGTTCAAACCACCTCAATATTCAACAGGAGACATCGTCTTGGTAGCATCTAGACCAGCTGCAACTGGTCAGAGCAAGAAGCTAGCAGCCAAGTCAAAGGGCCCTTTCAAGGTAACGGCCGTCCTACCCAACGATCGCTACGAAGTCGAGGATCTGAGGGCACTCAAGAAGGGCCGAGGTCAAAGGACTGTTGTGGCAGTAGACAGCATGCGCAAGTGGATCACTTTTGATGCGTTGGAATAAATGCAGGTAAAATTGTCCCTGATGATTTGTGTGTTTTCTTTTCACTAATTTACAGGCCAAAACTGAGAGGGTCTACAGAATAAGTAAAAAGTTACGTGTGGACTCTGAGGAGCTCGTAAGCACGGGAAAGAACATGTCAACTTAGGTGAACTGGACACAAACTGAGAGATCGTGTCAACCCAGACCAGCTGTATACATTCAGAGAATTTCCAGGGTCGAGATGACAAGTAGACCGAGTCTAGAGCGCTCTAGCACGACCTCTGGTCAAGGTCGTGTGAACAGGGGTTCGTTGGCGAAGGTCAGGACCATGTGCTTTGCCGAGTCGATTTGGCTCTTACGTGTCTAGTGGTCAAAAGACACGTTGAGAGGAGCCTTAACGGCGAAGGCTGGACCAGAGTCGAGTCAATGAGTTCCTGACATAACTACTGGTCATAGTTATGTTGAGAGGAACTTCGTTGGCGAAGGCTGGACCAGAGTCAAGTCAGCGCGTTACTGACATAACTACTGGTCATAGTTGTGTTGAGAGGAACTTCGCTGGCGAAGGCTGGACCAAGAGCAGTCGAAGTCAGGTGCCTTTCAGGCCGAGAATAAAAAGTTTTGCTACAAAAAGAAATGAGCTTTTGTATTTAATTGTATTTTTTGTCAAATTTTGTACATTTTTTTTTAAATTTTGAACATTTTTTTCTCAAAAAAGAACAGGTTTTAACAAAGTGAAACGTATGATGGAAATCTAAGTCTTCTTCATCATTTATGGACACCAAAGCCTCAAAACAAAAAAATATATGATGAAAAAATTCAGGATTCAATTGAGAAATGAATTTCCCTACCCAAAATAGAGGATTTTATCTGAAAAATTGTTAAGAATATTGCCGAAATATTTTACAGTGATCATATAATTGGGACGACCCTTAAGTTGCGTGCAGCGGGACCATTGCAAAATGAGGATCTTATCGACGTAAATCGTTGATTCCTTCCGGTAGTAACGAGGCTGTCTTTAATTTATTTAATTTAGTTACTTACACGCGAATACCTGGAGGATAAAATTTGTTTATGTATAGGAACGAGAGGGACAGTCTTATCGCAAACTGATCGCTATGGGGCATCCCACGCTTAGCTTGCGGCTCAGCATTCTACAGTTCCATTCGAATGCAACTATATACGTTGAGATTGAATAATAAGGTCGAACCCACGATGCAACGACTCAGGTTCCCCGTTGATAAACAACTCACAATACGGGGTGGTCCGTTGACCTTATTTCCGACTCTCTCACTTTTAATGAATCTTATCTGATTAAAAAAAAAGCTGCATAAATAAATTACGTACTTATACTCAATAGTCCAGGCACCTGGTACTTTTTTACCGTATTAAGTAGGTAAAGCGCGTTTATTTGCTAAAATGGTTTATTCTGCCGTCCTGATGAAGAGACCATACAACTGCATTTTTATAAAAAATGAGCTTTTTATATCGTGGGATTCGTTATGAAAAGACGCATTGTACTATGCTAATCATTATTAAAAATATAATTAAAGCTCGAGATAATCAGGTCTCGATTATCATATCTACAGTGATTTTCGAGAACTTCTGATGAAGAAACGAATAGCACATGTGCATGCTAAGTTTCTTCACCAAGATTCGAGGATAACTTTGAACCGCCAATCCTTGTGAAAAAACACATCTACATTTTTTTATTTATACAAATATAAATACCGCTGCGAAATACTATGTATTTACTCACTCTGGGTATATATATATTTGTGCTCATTTTATCAGCATTTTGCTTCCTTATAGAGAAAGGTTTTTCCATAACAAAATTTAAAAAATGCATACTTTCAATATTTTTCAAGCTTATGTTTCTGTCTTACCGTAAATCTTATTTTCAGAAAATCAGAGTGCCAACCAAAATATCAATCAATGTGTTCTGTTGCAATGAACAACTTTTTAACTTTTACAAATTTTTTTTAGTATTATATTCCAAATTAAAACCAAAGCTTTCTTCATAAAAACAATGTAATTTTTTTTTCAACTTTCTAAATAGCTATTGATTAATCAAGAATGGTCATAGAAAGTTCGTCAGTAGATCAATTCACGTGTCTCGAGCACGCGAACAATTACATCAAATGCATTACTGTTATATTCCCAATATAAAAAAAATCCTCTTATAAACAAGAAAACAATTTTGCTGAAAGATTTAAAAACGATATTGGAAGGTTCTGGGAGGTCATGAAAGGTTCTTAAATTGGGCAATCGATGCGTCTCGAAAACGCGAACAATTATGGCACACACAGTACAGTAGTATTCCTAATATGAACAAAGGCTTCCTCATATAAACAGAATATTCAATTTTTTTTAAACTACGTAAATCGGTACTGGTGGGTCATAAAGAGCTCAGCAATAGGTCAATCGATGCGTCTCGAAGACGCGAACAATTACACCAGATATCTTATTGTATTTTAAATATTGAAAATATTTCTCATATAAACAGAATAAACCATTTTTTTGCAACTTCAAAAATCGGTAGTGATAGCTCTTTTACTTTTAGGATATGGTGAAAAGAAAAAAGTTACACACACACGAATGGATATTTTTTTTAAATTGTATTTTTGAACTCCTGGGGTCGAATTATATCAAAATAGGTTAAAAAATTATATTTGAAAATGTAGCTCATTCCAAACCTCCCTCTATGAGGCAGCAACATCATGAAATTGTGAGCATATTTTTAAAAATCTGAAGATTCTGACGCCAGTCTTAAGTAAACGCTCTCGTAGATAATGCATTGATAAATTGCGTAGTTTTCAAATTCTTTCACTAATCACACCACGCTGATCCTAACCGATAAGAGAAAATCGTATGAAATTGACAGCGAGAACACGCTGATAAGGAGTTAATTTCATTAGGCCATCTTATCGATATTTACGCATTTTTGACCCAATTCTCAGATTCTGTGGTACATACTTACTTTTCAGTATATAGCTGCTTGCTTACGCGATTTTTATCTCAACAGACATTAAATAATTCTTACGGTAAGATGGTGACGATATTTAATTATTTTTTACATATACAGTCTATTTAAAATATACAAAGGGTAAATGCCAGTTGTTTAATTTGATCCCAAAAGTGGATCAAAATTATATGCAATACCTTTAGACAGATTTCTACGTAAATATTCGCTTTCTTTCCTTAACAATTAATTTTTTCAAACATGAAAATCTAACTATTACAGTTTAAGATTCATCATTTTAGTTGAAAAGTCGTGACTGTGGTTGAAAATCCAACCATTTTTGGTAGATAATTCATCTTTTTTGGTTAAAAATTCTATTATTTTATTGAAAATTTAACAAGTATTCTCTAAAGTCATTCTTTTTGGTAGAAAATTCAATTGTTTTGTTGAAAAATCGTCTTTTTGGATTGAAAATCAACTTTTTTGTTGAAAATAACTTTTTTGTTGAAAATTCATATTTCGGGGTTAAAAATTTAACTGTTTCGAGAAAATTCGCCTGTATGTCTTAGAAATTCAACAATTTGGTTGCCGTATTTTTTCTCTCTTTAATTGAAAATTCAAATATTTTGTTAAAAATTAGTATTTTTGTTTGTGAGAAGTGAAAATTGAACTATTCCATTTTTGATTATCCTTTTTAGTAGAAAATTCAACCAAATGGTTCGCAATTCATGTATTTTGTTGAAAATTAGTCTTTTTTGGTTTAAAATTAAACTGTTTTCTTGAAAATTCTTTTTTTTTGTATAAAAATTAATTTTTTTAACTGAAAATTTAAGAATTCCATATTCGGTTAAATATACATTGATTTTATTTGCTTGGAAATTCGACTATTTGAATGAAAATTCGTCTTCTCAGGTAGAAAATTAATCTTCTTGGTTGAAAATGGTTCTTTTTTGGTTGAATTCAACTATTTTATTTAAAATTTAAAAATTTTTGATTGGAGTATCAATTATTACATTTTTCGTTAAAAATTCATCTTTTTGGTTGAAAATTAATTTTTTCAACTAGTAATTTCACTATTTTATTTTTGGTAGAAAACTGATCTTTTTTAGTTAAAACTTCAACTATTTGGTTAAGAATGTAACTGTTCGAAATTTAAACTGTTTTTGATTTAAAATCAAAATATCTTTTAGTTGAAATATTATTATTTGGTTGAAACCTGATTTTTGTTGTTGAAAATTTAACAATTAGGTTAAAAATTAATTTATTTTGTTGAAAATTCGTCTTTTTTGGTAGAAAATAAATCTGCTTGGTTGGAAATTTTTGGTAGAAAATAAATCTTCTTGGTTGGAAATTTAACTATTTGGTTCAAAGTTGAGGTATTTTGTTGAGAACTCCTCTTTTTAGTTTAAAATTAATCTTCTTGATTAAAAATGTATCTTTTTGGTTGAAAATTAAACTATTTAGTTGAAACTTTAATAGTTTCACATAAAGCTTGTCTGTTTAGATAGAAAATTCAACAACTATTTTGTTTAAAATTCGTCTTTTTGGTTTAATTCAACTATTTGTGATTTAAAACGAAAATCTTTCCTCAGTTAAAATATCAACTATTATGTTTGCTGCGATTTTTTTTTTTTTTGGTTCACAGTTCAACTTGACTTCAATTCAACTGTACTGAGTAGAAAGTTGAAGGTCCGTGGTTCAAAATTTCAGAAAAAAAGTTTAAATAGTTTATGCATGGCTCTTAAATGAAGGGTAATTAGTGCGCGCGTAGCGCATACAAAAACGTAAAATAAAAAGAAAAGAAAATCAATCAATTTCAAACAAACATAAAATAAAACCAAATGTTTTTAATGCTTTAGTAATAGGAATTGAAGGTGTACTCTTTTTTTTACTCAATTGTCACGTAATCTGACATAACGAGGTTTAAAAGGATAATAGACTATTCGAGACGAATTCTCAATGTTAAATGACACGATTCACATTTTATGGTGTGAATCTTTCAAGGACATTACATGTATATTTTTATGCTGCTGTACATCGCGTTTCTGTTGCGAGTTTCGTAAGACTTCGCCGCGCGTGAACATTAACCCCATTATTGTGCCAATGGGGCCGAGTAATAAGATGAATAATAATAATAATGCTCGACGATAATGAGACTGATTAAGGTGCTCGCAGCAAATCGAAGAAAAAGGAGAAATTTCAACGGCATAATAATCACATTTAGCTGCCCCAGTAAGCACGTTTTCGATACCAGTTGAATATCAGTTGTGCTAAAATTTCTATACAGAATATCATGCGCGATATTATTCATTTTTTCTTATAAATATTGTAAGAATTACTCTCAATTAGTTCAATCAACGTACTGGTGGATTCCATGCCGGACGCTCGTGTAGAAAATTATCGGGGAACTATTCGGGGCCAGGGTAGACCATCCTGGCCGCTAATGTGGCGCTGTCAAGACGGTCTATTATGGCGCTGAGTAGAAATGAAACGTTTTTGTATGGTCAAACGCTTGTCTGGACAAGCTAATCTAGCGCTAGACAGTCGGTCTTGTGAAAATGTATTTTAGATATTTTTACATTAAAAATGATTTCAAAGACTGTCTAGATGATGAAAAAAAGGCTTTCTTTTTAATATGAATTTATCATTTTTCTATACTTTTTTACACCCTGGCTATTTTTGGAAATTTACACAAAAATATTCGCATTCAAAATTTAAACAAGCTTTTGGTCCTTATAGGCTAGCCAGCATCCGATTAGGGCCCCAAAGAACTGAATAGATGATGCGGGATCAAATTAATTTAATTTTACAGTTCATTTTTCATTTTTGATACTTTTAGACACCCTAGATCTTTTTAGAAATGGAGACAAAATATTTAAATGAAACACTAAGCAAATTTTTTGTTCTTAAGGGCTAACGAGCACCCGATTAGCGCCCCCAAAAGACTCACTAGATGATGAGTAAAAAAAAATAAAAAAATGTTTAATTTACATTTTTTATTTTTGGTACTCTTAAACGTCCTGTTTTTTTATTGAAATATGCAACAAAATATTTGGGTTCGATACTTAGAAAATTCTTGGTCATAACGGGCTAGTCAGCATTCGATTAGGGCCCCAAAAGACCGTCTAGATTAGGCGGTCTAGACAATGACCAGACCTTTACATCATCGATTGTTTTTAAACTTTGTCTGCTCATTTATTTAGTAAAGAAAATATAGATTGTGAAATATTTTAGTTCAAGAAAATTTATTTTGAAAGTTATTGCACGTTTTCTATTTTGGACAATTTTTGAGTCTCTTAAACAAAAATTGCATTAGTTGGCTGATTCTTAATTAATCTTAATCTTATTAACTAAAACTTTTTCTTTTTATTGTAAGAATCGCCGGAAATTCCAAATCTTTAGATTCCAATTGATTCAAACTCATTTATGGTTATTTTTCATGTTTTTAAACAAAAATGTTTGCTTGGAAACAAACTCAATTCCTAAAAAATGCATACCCTGATTTTCCTTATACATTAAAATGTTCTTTTAGAGCTAAAACCTATGTGCTTTACATACATTCTTTGAAAAAATAGTTAATTGTTCAAAAAATATATTTTTTTCAAATGTTTGTTTACAATGTCATTTTTACTATGCAATTCAATCTTTTTCTTTCACAGTCACAAAAGTTAGTTTTTAAAATCTTTCTATTGCAAAATAAGATTTTTAATTGATTATATCAGTTTTATAATTGGTTTGATAGATTTTCGTTATTATGAAAATGCTAAAATGAATTGAATTTTTTGGGCCCAGAGAAGAATATGTGTTGGTCGGCATCCAAAAAAAGTAAGACAAATTTTGAAATCGGTTAATATCGAGACAACTGAAAAATTCCGGAAAAGAAATCGAAATAGAAAATTCCTGAAACTATAAAATGTCCGACTTGGGAAATTTCCGACAGTTTTTAATATTACTGAATTCAAAAATTCCCAGAATAAAATTGCCGAAATTATAAAATATCAGACACTATAAAATTACCGAAGCAGGAAAATTTTCGAATCACAAAATTCTCGAATCTAAACAATTAAAAAGAGTTTTTATAATAAATAAATAATAACGGACTGACCGGATGTTTAGACTCAGCCTAAATAAAATGAACAATATGTTCATAAAATAAAAGTATTTTATTTTATGTACTATTTTTTACTTTATTACTTAAAAATTTCGTAATTCTTTAAATTCGGAAATTTCCTTGTGTGTGCCATTTCACAGTATCAGATATTTCATAATTCGGCAATTTTGTTTCGGTAGTTTTCAAATTTGGTGATATCATAAACTGTCGGGAATGTTCCAATTCGTTAATGTAAAGTAAATGTCCAATCGGTTAAAAAGTCACCGAAAATTTTTTTATATTGAGTTTTTGCTAGTGAACAGTAATAAGAGTATGAAATTAAAAAAAAAATTTGTTAAATTTAGAATTTTTCGAAAATCTACAAAAAGCATATGTTTGGATTGAGATATATGAACACTTTTTTTTTAGAAAAAGATGAATATGTCGAACATCAAATTTGTTTTCAGCTTGAATCGAAGCATCTGCAAATATTTTTCTTTCACGAAAAACAATGTTTTACTAGATTTCAGATTTTTGTATTTTTTTGCGATTTTGTAACGCTTTAAACAATACGAAAAAAAGAGTTTCATGAAAAAAAAGTTTCATGAAAAAAAGAAAAAGGACATTTTGAGGTATAAAATAAGGAAAAAGTCCAATAACATTCAAAAAAGATTTTTGAAGTAAAATCTTTGGCAATCTATATTTTCTCTACTAAAAACACAAGTGGATAAAATATCAATAACTTTAAATTGAAATTGCTTGATATCAAATTGGTATCATAAAAATCTTCTTTTGTGTTTTCTAATAACTAATTGCGTTTTTTTTCAGGTAAGTTGAAATCTTTCAACTCAAATAGATGACGCGGAAGATTTAATCAATTACTGGTGAGTAAATTAATCAGAATTATTGAGGGTTTGCCAAAAACGATTTCTCTAAATGAGCGAAAGTCAATATAAAGTCTCCATATTTGTGAAATTCCGTTACTTTGTTTTTGAAATCGACTTGTCCAAATGAAAAGGTTCTATCTCCGTACATGCATATTGTAAGGTTCTAACTCCGAACGTGTAAATTAAGATGTTAAAATTAAAGGCATTAGTGTTCTCAGTACAATTTGTATTGGATTCTGAAGCTTCAGGAGTTTATCCGAGATAGAACCTTTCAGTGTGCATATTCCGAAATAGAACCTTGTCAATTCGACGAGTCCAAATGAGAATGTTTCAACTCGGAGAAACCAAATGAAAAGATATTAGCTCGCATGGTGAACTCTCAAAGCTTCAAAATCTTATATTAATTATATCGAAAACATCAGCGCCCTCGACTGGGCAGCACCTTTTCATTTGGTATCTACGAGATAGAACCTTGTCATTTCGACGTGTCCAAATAACGAAGTTTCATCTTGATGAGACCAAATGAAAAGGTGCTAACTCGAATGGCTAACTTTCGATGCTTCAACATCTCATATAAATTGTTTTGAGAACATTAGCATCCTCGAATCTGTAGCATCTTCCCATTCGGTCTCCACGAGTTAGCATCTTTTCATTTGGCTTCCCCAAGACAGAACCTTGTGACTTGGTTTCTCCAAGATAGAACCTTGTCATTTGGTTACTCTGTGATACAACCTTGACATTTCGAGGTATCCAAATGACAAGGTTCCATCTCGAAGAGACCAAATGAAGAGATACTAACTCGCATGGCGAACTCTCGATGCTTCAAAATCCCATATTAATTGTACTGAAAACATTAGCGTTCTCGGCTCTGTAGCATCTTTTCATTTGGTCTCCGCGAGTTACAACCTTTTGATTTGGTTTCTCCAAGATAAAACCTCGGATAAAACCTTGTCATTTGGACACGTCAAAATTTCCCAACTGGAATCTAGTGCGTTATAAACCAACATTATAGGTGAAATATATCTACCCCTTTTGATTTTCGATTTTTCGAAGCAATCATCCAGGGAGAAAAAGCTTAAAGAAGAAAGAGTAATCTAGAGAAGAATATTTATGAATATAGTCTTGAGTGAAAAGTAAACTTGAAGCACGCCTTTGGCTGATTAGCCGCGGCGGGATGATTCGTTAGAAAAAAAGGATCGTTAAGAAAAGAAAAGTCGGCGTAAAGCTAGCCGAGGCATCTCGGTTTGCACGTAACCGCATAAGCCTCAACCTCCGCATGAATAGACTTCACTTAAGGCACCTTTTTACGGATGCCACACCTCGCATTTTTGCATAATCACCGCTGTTGTCATTCCCTCTCTTGCTATGAAATCCCACTATCGGCTTTAACACCCCACCACAACATCAATCACCTACAAGTAGATTTTCAATCTCAAATTCCACGAGACAATTAGGTAGTATATCAAAGACAAGAAAATATCGTCATAACATAATTAAGTGCACTACTAAAAAGTTAAATAGATTTGGTTTTTTTTGTGGATGAGATTATGAGGCGAGTAAATGTTGTTATAAAATATGAACATATATGAGAATCGCTTCCTCTGTGGATGTATCTGGTCGACCTTGATGCACCGGTCGTATTTAAAAACAACGCACGAGTTTCTTATCCGCACTACAGATCGGTGAGACGCTATTTCGAATATTCAAGTTTTTTTTTTATTCTACCTCATCCTTCACGAAGAAGTTATCTTATTTCTCGCTGTTAACGATGTTTTTCATTCTTGTTTTGAAGGAACTTTCTTTTGTTTTTTAATATGAGCTGTAGGATGGCCCAAAGAATATAGACTTTTCAAATTTTTGTCAATCCGACTAACATTGTTCATAACTCAACAAAAAAATGATATCCTTTACATTCATCCCCAGAAAACACCTTATAAGTAACTTTCTCCAAATAAGAAAGAATGTTGTCGCATAGCTTGTTTTTAATAAGCAAACTATTACTTTATAATAATATCATGATATTTTCTAACTCTTTTCCATATTGTTTACAATAATATTTTCTTGAATTAACCTACAAAGTTGCGGTTTTTTTCTCCATTCTTCAACATTTCTTCGGATATTTAGTTATACAGAAATTATAATCACCAAAAATTAACAACCATAATTGTTTAAACAATTTATTATCTTCGCTTTATACAATACGAAAAACAATTATGAAAACAAGATACGGTATGTTTCTTTGATTCAAGCTGAAGAAATTTTAAGTTAGACATATTCTACTTTTTCCAAAAAAGTGTTTCCAAAAAACTTGTTTTTGCACGTTTTCCAAGAATTCCTAATTGAAAAAAATGTAATTTGTTATCACTGTTTACTAGCACAAACTGTTCGAAGAACAACAACAAGGTTTATTTTGAAATAATCAATGAGAGATTAGCATGTATTTATGAAGAGGTTTACCTGTCTTATTTATCAGTTATTTTACTCGATAGTGAATTATAAAATAACTGTCTGTGCTTATTTTCTTATTTTTCATTTTTCTTATTTGTTTAATAAATAACCTGGTAGAATGAAAATTCATTTTTATATTTCTTCGGACATTTAGTTATACAGAAATTATAATCAACAAAAATTAACAACCGTAATTGTATGAATAATTTATTATTGTCTTTTCCTCCCTAGTTTTTTTTTCATGCAATAATCTCAATAAATAATAAGAAATTTGTTTGGAAAATTATGTTTGCTGATTTTTATTGATTATTATTCGTTCGTAACTAAAGAACCGAAGAAAAGTTAAAGAATGTAGAAAAAACTGCAATTTTCTGGGTTTATTTTCAGAGAGGATGGTTATAAAAAATAATAAATTAGAAAGTAATATCTTGCTTATTGAATAAAATTTTGTGCACAAAAAAAAAACAAATTATAAATTCACATTCTGTGTTTAATTCTAAAAAAAAGTTGTTGCGCGTCCACAATCCAACACACCCACATGATATTAACAATTCTATCGCAAATTTACAAAGTCATAATTTTTTCCATGAGAAATAAATTAAAAATTTTATGAGCTTTGAGCAACCCTTTGAGTATCATATGATTTTAAATTAGAAAATACCTTTTCATTTTTATTAGGAACTTCATAAATATGAGAAGTGAGAGCTTGAAAATTAAAAAAAAAAATTTGACCACCCTACTCTGTATCCTGGTGCAAGGAGTCAGTTTTTCGAGCAAACGGTTAAAATTCCCCTGAATTTTTATACAGCATCCCACGGGATTTATCGTATTTCTGCAAAACCCGACAGGTTTCCCTGAAGTTCCTAAACAGGAAATAACAGGTTTTTCTCTAATACAATGACTTATCATAGTCTCTCCATACCCACACTATAAATGTCTGTCATAAATTCCTGTTTTATTCGTTGACAAGCAAATACCTTTGGAAAAAAATTCCCCATTGCTATTTCCTCTGGTAAAAGTCCACCAGGTGCCGTTCACCTTTTAATGGGATTGAATACTAATGAATGAATTTCTGACTATAATATATGGAGAAACAAAAACTAATGGGAATAGAAACTAATGAGCATGAAATGAAATCTAATGAGAATAGAGAATGGGCCAGGGGCCAAATTTATAGGAATTATTTCTGATATCAAGCTGTTTACATTTTTGTAAATTTTAATTGGGAATTATGTAATATGTAATCATCACTTTCAAAGTATGTCAAGTTCTTATCGTATTGTTACGACCAATTATAATGTGACCCATTTCGAGAATGACTGTGGCCCTTTTTAAAGCTTACATTTTTATGGGATGTGTTGCAATTTTTTATGTACGTCCTCAAAGAATTTACGCTCGCACCTTATTTTCCACGCAATCTTGACAACAAAGAAAGTCTCTGCACACAATATTGTTGAAGAACACAATTGCAAACTGCACTGAAGGTGGGATATTGTTCGACGATGGCTATTCACTGAGACAATAATGGGGTAGAGCAATGAAGGGTAAACTAATCAATTCTGCTCGATGAGGAAATTATTTTTTTCGCTTTGGAGGTACTGAGGATTGTTTGCTGCAAGACAATCATCGAGGAATTTCTATTAATTATCTGTATCATAGATTCGATATCAATAGAGTATGAATATTACACACATTGCGAAATTTTTGTTCACTCTAGAGGGCTGCCCCTCCCCCATTTTATTGAAATTAGCATATGGGATTTTAAATCGGAAAAGCTCCGTTTTCGGAAGAATGGGGAAAACAACTACTTGCTATTCACTTTTTTGAAACTGAATTTCAGTCTCAACTTAAAAAATGTTTGAGAATAATTTCCAACTCATAAATTTTAAATTGGCCGGCCCAACCACTTTGTATTGTGCCCAAAAAATGCCTCAAACATGCAAAATAGCAGTTTTATGTGAAATTCATGATAAGGACGGGATTTTTGGTAATTATCGCAACATGAATTTTTAGTACTCTATAAGTGACAAATTTGAAATTATTTGTGAACTGATTTTGAATTGGTTAAACTATCCGATATTTTTTTTAGTTTTTAATTTCCCTGTAAATCATGATAAGTTTGTATTTTTTGGGATTAATGACAGTAAGTAAATTTTGAGAATTATATTTTTAATTGAGGGCATTTTTCAATTGTTTAAACAATTTACATTTCTATCTCAAAATCTATTTACATGCTTTATGAATGATATGAGTAATATGTTTGGTTTCAAACAAATGTTTCTAAATGTTTTTAAACAAATGTTTAAACAACTAATAATCGTTGACTTGTAACTGTTTATTGAAAAGGTGGAAATAATCCTAGCTTGTTACTCTCTTTGAACCATATCGCTTATTATAAATAAGTTAAACCTCAATTTTTCAAATAATTATTATTTGCTTTAACATTTTTTTTCATTATATTATATGATAACATAAGTCAACTGCCTTATTCTAACAAGAAAAGGAGGAACTATTTATAATATAATAAAACAGATTGTTCATTAAAATAATAATTGTTTGAACAACTGCGGTATATCTTCTGAAAAAAAACAATATCCTAATAATGGCCGACATAGTGTAAAAGAATTTAAAAACTAAAATTTTCTCCACATTTCACATGGAAAGTCAGAATTCAATGATTAATTATGATTCAATAAATAATTTAATAATGTGTTTGAAAAATACCTTAATAAAAAAATAAAATGCTCAAAATTCACTTCCAGTGTCATTAATTCTGAAATACTGACTTTTTATAATTTACAGGGGAATTTAGGATTTCTTAACAAAATTAAAATAATTTGAAATTTGTTTTGAAAAAAATGCTTGCAAACTGGTCACCGATCGAATACAAAAAATGCATGCTGAAAAAATGAAGAATTAAAAGTCCGTCTGTAGTATAAATTAAGAAAACTGCTACTTTACCGAAATTTTGGTACAAATAGATTTTCGAAATTGAACAATTTTAATATTAAATGGCTCCAAACTTAATTTTGCAGGTAAACTGCATAATTGAATTATTCCGAAAAAAATTAAAAACTATCCATTTACAAATCTGTAACTTTCAATTTAAACAATGACAAGTTTATAAATTATTCTTTTGAATTACCGCTTCAAAAATTAATCTATTCAAGAACTATAACCATTAAAAATGGAATTATTTTTAATTCAAAAATCTTGCATATTGCACATCTGACGAATTTTTTCCAAATATATTTTTCTTAGCAAAAAATAACAAAAAAAAATGTTTCACAAGAAATTGCTATGCTTTTTAGCTGGTACAGACAATATAATTTGTCGGAAAATAAAAGATAGGGAACCGAAGGTCTATAAACATTGAAATTGTAATTTGCGGAAGACAGTCAAAATGAGCAGAAACTCCAACCATGAAGATTGATGGCGAATTTTCGTATAGAAAAAGAAAGTTTACCACTTTTAACCGTCAGTGTTCGAGGTTGCAGTTTTCTGATTAGTAATATACAAGTACTTTTTTATTGTAGGTACCACCTAAATAAGCATAGAAATTTCTTGTATATTTGAAAAAAATTCATCAGAATAAACGTTAATTTTCAACCCAATTTCTCCCGAAATACCGTATGCTTAATGTTGATAAATTTTTCTCCTATACTTTTAATATAGCATGGAAATTATTTTCTGTATGGTATTGCCAATTGCAAGCACTGAAAATAGTACCCCATGAAGAAAAATAAAAACATTTAATTACTAAACAGAACTAGCTACTCGTTGAATGAAATAATGAATTTTTCCAAACCTTAATCGAATCAAGTTTGTATTTCTCGGTAGCGGTTCTTAGAAATCGTAAAACGCCATGAATTCGAATGACTTGAGGCAGAATAGTATCGAATGACGCCAGGGATTCCTCGACTCAGTCCACCTGCGTTGGACTGCCTTTCGCAAAAGGCAATTATGAGACCTCGTCGCATTACTTCTGGCCATAAACAGTTGTTACGCTGCAAAGCTTATTGCGCTTTAGATAACTATTGAAGGATTATCGAGAACCAGAAGTTCATCTCTCCTATTTTTCATTTTATCGCATCGTTAAAATTTAAATCTCAAATCAAATCTTACAGCTTAAAACCAAACTTAACTCAAATTCCATTTTAATAGGTGTAAATCAGCCTTCAATTTTTCATCTCACCTTGAGAGCATTTCCGTACCTTTAAGTGTGCCCATACTAATTTTCCTAACATGAGGCGTCAGAATAAGAGATGATTCATCACATCCTGGCCTTTCCGTTTCGTTGATGACACTTTTGCTTTCGTAAATACCAGAGACTAAAACATATACTTTTTTACCTTTTCTTCCTTTTTATAAGATTTCTTCAATCACTGAGTTCTTCATATTTACATTGGAGGTTAACACATTCTTGTGTATAGTTGAAGGATTGCTGTTGATGTTATCAAGAAATTTCTATATGCTACTTCAATTTTAGACATCAAGTTTTTATGTAATATATGTATTATGCACTATAAATTAATATATTTAATAATCTGAAAATAAAATTGCATTTTCAATCAATCGATAAATTTTATATATTCTTGTAGCGAGTTTTGAATAACATGCCTTATTGTTGTGACACTTGCACACATTGATTGTTATGTGAAGGATTGCAGCATATTGATTACTTATTGATCAAACATAATTTCAATATCAAATTTCCGTAATGGAGAGATTTATAAAGTTTTTCTGTATAAAGCTAATCAACAAAGAATTTTTTACCGATAATCAATTTGAGAATTAATAATTACCGAATTCTATTAAATACTTATTAAGAAATCTATTTTTCTCATCAATAAATGTAATATTTTGTGATGAAAGAGTGATTGAATACCTGATTTTCAGATTGAAGTTACTTCTAAAAGCCATCCGCATTACATAATTTTCTTACTGTTGGATAAGCACATGTCATCAACTTTTAGCCTGGCACTGAAGAAGACAATATTGTTACAACACATTCTACAAGAAAAGTAAATATGGTATTTCTTTCCTGCAAATTACACAAAGTCATATATATGCTTTATGAAGCATATATTTCATTTTCACACATAAGCAAGGTAAAATGGTACAAATATTGTAAACATCTCCATCTTCTATTTATGACTGTTAGTTAGAGACTCTTGCTAATTGCAAATTACGTTGTGTAACACATTCTTCAATACTGAAGATTCTTAAAATGACCACACAATGTACTATATAATACGACTAGTACAGAGAAAAATCTTACGTAATGTTCTTTCCATTCAAGATTTATTTGTTTCCAAGAAAAGAATTTAATCTTATTTTTCATGAGTCAATTGTTGACACCTTTGCATGGAATCAGAATAATCATTGGTACGGAATTAGATATTGGCAATATTGATTCATGGGTTAATATAATGGTCGAAGAATAGTCTAATGTTAAATTTCCAATTAAAGATATGCACAGGCTGCTTTTGATTTCAAGATTCTTGTTGCCGACATTGACCGACATATTGAGCATCATAGGGTTCGTGTCCATGCTAAACTTTTAAATTTAACATAGAAACGAACCGACTCGATATGAAGGCAACATTTGACCACGAAAGTCTCCTTGACAAATAACGTAGAGAGTCAAAACTGAATTATCATTTAACTACAAATTAGTCAATATTGACTAATTTATCTGCTGAAGCAAATTTTTTGTCATAAGAAATAAATTATTTATCAGTCAAAATATGTATGATTAATTGTATCAAAATTACTCGGATTTAAAGTTAGAATCTCCCATTTTAATCAAAAGTAGATTGAAAAAAGCACAGAATAAATTTTTCTTTGCTCTTGTATCATAAATACAGTTGAAAGGATAGAAAACATAATTAATACATGTTTTCCAGTGTATAGTGTCTGTATTACAACAAATATTACACTCAAAACTTAAGTAAAAGTCGTAACAAGGTTTCCATAGATGAACCTGCAGAAGGACCACTAACGTACAAGTTGCTTGAAGAAGCGTTTGAGCATAATTAATGTTGAATTTCGACAAAGATAAAAAAACGGTTCAGGAAAGTTACGTACACGAACATAGTTCAAAATGATTTTCTGATATTTTAAACACAAAGGGAACCCTTTTGGTTGAAGAACGAATTCCTTAGGGCAATCTTGAAGTTGAAACTATGAAAACCCAGATTTGAGAAGATCGCATTTAAAGTTGGTGCTTGCCATAAGCGCAACTGAATATCTAGGAGGACCCCCATCATGTAAATGATTAGGAAATTCTCTTAGTATTTGTTGATATTAACGGATATCTTCGTCTGCTGCTGAATTTTGGGGATTAGTGCTTCAATGATTATTGTCATATCCAGAACCTCGAGGATGACCCCAATAAGTTCGAGGATGAGGAATAAGATTATCATTCTGGCCATAATGTCTTAGATACAATTGGTAAGCTTCATAGTCCTTTAATTCTTTCTCAAGAGTGAGCGGTTGTTTATCCTCGAAAGGTCTTAGTGGAGATTTAGGAGCCTGGCTAAAAGGTCTTCGATAAGACTCGAGAGCTTCCTGCAATGCAATTGATATATGGGGAGGAGATTTTTTCTTCGCTCTTTTAATTTTTCCCCCAGATTTTGTCCTTATATACCCTGCTAAATCTACTTGGAGACTAGAGTTTGGATTTGGAAGATTGAGGTCCGGGATAAAAGTTGTATTAAAATCGGAATCTTGATTCCTTGATAAAGCTGGAGGTTCAGTACAACCTTGATAATATTTTCCATACAATTGGGAAGTTGTTTGCCCTGGTGGATCTTGGTTGTATTGAATCTGTGCCTTAGAAATCCTCTTACAAGTCACAGACGGAAGGCATCTAGGGTTGGTCAACGCGGCTATTGTTCTTTCATCTTCTTTCGAAGAAGACGATTGTTCGGACTTGAGTTTATTTAAGAATGATGTTTCAGTCAAAAGCCAAAGAGAAGAGAATTATGAATTTGCAAAGTTAAAAATTTATATTGAAATATTTAGGACTCCCTGAATAAAATGGATTTAGTGAATCACTCGTAATCTGTAGTTAATGGAAGTTCTCATAAATTAAATTTTTGAATAAAATATCTGAACACTAAAAACTGACAGGCAAACACTATCGTTCCATTAAAGAAATTCTGATACACAAAACTCATGATATCTTATCTAAACGATCTAGATGTTAACCGAGGATTAAAAATTTTCAAGTATTAAAATAATCATTATTGCGAAGAGTCTAGGTTCGCCGAAAACATTTGTCTTACACTCACCGAATTTAGGTGACCCCAGCACCCGTTTTCCAGCTCTTCTGGGCTTACCGAAAATATAAATCTAGATACGGCCTATAGTTATTATTATGATAATTACCAATTTCATTGAAGAAAATCATGAAGATGAAGAAAAGGGCACCGGAAAGGGGCCTCATTTTCTTTGTATATAGATGAAACTAACCCTTTTAGAATCTCGGCAAGGGCAACTGATCATTTTGCGGGAATCCGCTCCGTAATATATACTAGTCGTTTGATGTTCATTTGTAGATAAAGAAGTGGAAAATAGATTACGATATTTACACTTAAAAATTGTTACTTCTCCTCCTTGTAAATGTGTGTAATCTTCAAGATGACATTGACAAACACAAGTTTTCAATGTTTAACACAGCTCAAAGCTGCAACAAATTTTACCTTTTCAATTCAGAACATTAAAAATTGAATAACTTCTCATTAAAGCTTTATAGTTGGAAAATTTTAATTTAATAGCGTTTGAAATTGAATGATTTTTATTCGCCTGAATCCGTATTCAAAGTTTTATTTTTTCTAAATTGCAAGCCCTAACAGTTTAACATTTTAATCAAATACGTTTAAAATCGATTAGTTTCAAATCAAATTATTAAAACATGTATAATTTCAGAATTAAATTACGCAGTCTTAAATTTAAACTCTGAACCGATAGGTAATTTCAAGTTTAAAGTGTTTCAAATGAATGATCCTGATGTCCCAATTAATGCAAATTATAAACTTTTTTGCATTTGAAAATAATCCAAGTTGACAAGTTTAGCAAATCAGAAAGACATCTTTCAAACCCAGATTTGGAATCCTTTAAACTGAATGAGTATTGTTAAAAAATATTGTCATACCTTTAAAGTTTATTCTAATTGTGCAAAGAATATTTGAAAATTAATAGAAATTATGTACTCTATATTCCTAAAGATTAAAAGTGATTATTTCAGTCACGAAATTTTTTTTGTAGTTTTATGTCGATCTGATTACTGAAACTTTAGTATTTTTTCTACAAATAATTCTCTGAAATACATGTACGTTAAATTCCCAAAATTACACTCAGTATATTGAAAAATAATATATTCAATTGAAACAGGTTTTTAAAAATACGAGTTTTTATTAATATGCAATAAAAAGAAGAAGAGTTATCCCCTCTGAAAAGAGGGCTAAAATAATAATACTAATAAAGGAATCATGGAATCATGGAATTCAAGTTTGAGATAATTCTTATTTAAAATAATTTAAAATATTACACGGGGAAAAAATTTGCTGTCTCACAGAATTTTTTGTTCAAATTAATCAATCCGAATCGACGTGAAGGGACATGGAACCACAAAAATCTCCTTGACAACTAAGGTAGAAAATTGACATTTTTCACCCCTCTACTTGGCAAACGAAATTTTGTAAGGTTTGGACATCTTTAAAGCTTCTATGATTTGGAAATGCGAAATTGCATGACAGGCAAATCAGACAAAATTGAATTATCATTTAACTGAAAATCAGTCAATATTGACTAATTAATCTGAAGTGAATATTTTGTCATTAGAAATAACTGATTATTCAGTCAAAATATATGTGATTAATCAAGTCAAAATTGTTATGATATAAAATTAGAGTATACATCTTCAATTGCAGCCTTAGCAGAGATAACGCTGGATCAACAAAAATATATTTTGCAAAAATCATAATTCAAACTGTGAGTAGATGATGAAATAGTCTGACATATGACATAATTTGTTCTATAACATATACTACGAGGCAGAATAGAAAATCCGTGACCAAGGATCTCTTGTTATATACCATCAATATAGTTTTACAGTCAAATTATTTTTGTTGATCCAACTTTATCTCCGCCTAGGCTTCAATTATGATAAAAAAAAAGATTGAACAAAGTAAAAAATAAGTTTTTCTCCGTCCCCTAACCGAAAGTACGTTTTCCCGGCTGCATTTCTGTGCGGGAACATTGGCTTTTGCGGCCGCCTAGAGTTAACGCGATCTCTGATTGGCTCCGAGATTTTTGTGGCTCGCTGACTTAGCAACGCTCACTCAGTATTGTGTTATTGTGTAATTGTGTACTTAGCCTCCGAAAAAAATTGATCTTGATAGGTGAATGGAAAAAAGAGTGTCGGTGTGTTCAACCTCAAAACTGATGATTTAAGGTTAGTACGATTTTTTTGCATAGAAATTCGACACAAATCCGAGGACGAGGAAGAAGTATCAGGTAAAAATAAAAAATGTGGTTTTGATGCCCGCCCCGACTAGCAAAACCTCGGCTCCGCCTCGGCTTTGAAAAAGTCGGGCGGGCGACCGAATCCCATGCATCCACTCAGCTGACCAAGAGCAGCGACGCGGCGGCACTACGTACTTTCGGCTGGGGATGAAGAAAAATAGTATACGACACACGGCCAGAAATATTGGGTGCCCTGGCGTGTGTGATATGAAGGCCGAGGCGAAGGCCCGGAAATACAACTTTCTGGCCTTGGGTCGTAATATACTATTTCATTATTCTAGTATAATAAACACAGGCGACAGGAAAGAAAACAACAAAATTAGAATATTTTCAGTAATAAGTGTATCTATAAAAAAAATGACATAAAAAACATAATTAAAATGCATACATGTTTGAAGTAGAAGACTGTTTATAATATTTAGCATCGAGCGTGACATAGAAACACCTACGCGTTACATTATTTATTGTTTTACCTACGAAAATGTCCCATGTTTTCGGTATGAAGTTACGTACACAGAAATATACCCAAATAAATTTCTGACATTTAAAACCCAAATGGAACCCATTTGGTTGAAGAACGAGTCCCCAGGGCAATATCGTACATAATGGGTTTGAATATACCTTTTTTCAAACTGGAAGTAATACATAGTTGTATTATCCAGATCCCGAGCCTCGAGAATTAACCTCAGGATCAGCATCAGGAAAATGGAAAAGGGAGCTATAATTCTGTTGATACATTTCGTAAGCTTTAAAATCTCTTTCTAATTTTTCATCAGTGAGTGGTTGTTTGTCCTCGTAATGTCTTATTGGAGACCCAGCAGTTTTGCGAAAAGCTTCTTTTTTCCTCTTGCGAGCTGCCTGCCTTACAGATGATTCTTTGAAATATGTGAGATGCATCGGGTCTTTATATCTTTTTTGTATCTTTTTAGTATCAGGCTCTAGCGATTCTAGTTGAAGACTAGTGGCTGGAAGATTAGGGTCCAGGTGCATAGGTTGATTCAAAGAGGGACCTAGATGCTTTAATGAAGTTAAATATTCTAAAGGTTGAAGGCTGAAGGTTGCTGATCGGCATAATTTTCTCCATGCAAATAGGAAGCTGTTGGCCCTGATGGATTTTGGTTACGTTCAAACTCAGCCCTAGCGACTCTAGGTGTGGTAACTAACGCATCTATTGTTCTATCATATTCTTTAGAAGAAGACGATATTCTTTTATTTTGAGCTTTTTTTTTAGCCAACCTGATGCTTCTGTAAGAAGACAAAGAAAAGAGAATTTAGAATTTGAAATGTTACACATTTATTTAAAATAACTAAAAGCGTAATGAATACAACAGATTCAGAAAATCACTCGTGATCTGTAATTAACGGAAATTCTTGAAAAGGTCCTTTAAATATTACGTGATGCTTTCAAGGAGGAGGGGGTCGTTTAGCCTAGGATTATGATAATGGTGCAAAAATGCGCGAAAGGCGAGGAAAAACGTTTCTCACGATATCTGATCGAAACGATCTAGATCTTGACTAAGAATCTACATTTGCCAAGTACTATAAAAAATATTATTATGATACTTACCAATTTCATTGAAGAAAAGCATGAAGACGAGGATAAGAGCACCGAAAAGGGGCCTCATTTTTTTCTACTTACATTAGATAAAACTCACTCATTTAGAATTTCGTAGAGGGCAACTGATGATTTTTCAAAAATCCACTCGCTAATATATATATATATTCCTCAGGAATCGAGCCGAAGGGCCTATGACAAGGCCACCGAACGCGTCCTCGGGTTGCGGATAGAGGGTCCCTGTACCAAGGGTTTCTGCTCAATATGGTTACAATAATT
>JAABKJ010004844.1:0-23795 GCA_011634705.1 Andricus grossulariae
TATTTCCAATACCCATGGAAAGTGCAGTCATTGCCAGTTTCGGCTGCAATTTCTATTGGTGACACTTGGTCGATACTAAAAATAAATTGATTATTCAGTTAGGTTCGCAAGATAAAGTTTTTGTAAATAAATCACCGTATAAAGTAAACTATTGCATATTCCACCATTTTGAAAAATACCTTTGGAACCGACTTTAGTTCAGTGGTCGGAAAACTTTTTGCTCACTTTTCAGGTATGGTCAGGCTCGTCCCGAAATAATTTTTTCTACTAGTTTTCGGTCTGTTCATTAACCTCAGTGTGAGTGAGCTCACTCCAGCAAGGGTCTTTTGTCCACAGGCAGATCAATGTAAGGAAATTCAAAAACTTTCAATTTTTCAACAAGCGATTTGAAAATTCAATAGTCAGCATCTACGAATTTTTCCGATTCTAATGATATATTACTTGCCTAGATAAGTTGAAAATTTGAAGGAGTTTAATATCAAAAAACTTTAGCTCAGTATTCAATTTAATACTAAATACTTCGCAAATTTTCAACCTTTATAGACCAGAAAGTAAGTCGTTGGTCAGGCTGGTCAGGCTACCCTGACTTGGTCAAGAGCGTGCCGACCACTGAACTAGTTCAATGATAGAAGGGTTGCTCGATCACTACATCTACATCTTCGGAGCACTCCAAACAATCCAAACAGACCAGGGGCGAAACTTTCTATCAGAAATGATGCTACAGTTTGAAGAACCGTTACAAATTAATCATGTAAAAAGAACAGCTTTTCATCCGCAGTCAAACGGAAACATCGAAAGAATGCACTCCATCCTAGGGAACCTAATCAAAACAAGCATCTCAGAAAGAAAGAATGAATGGGATGACAATTTAAAATTTATAAAATTTGAAATCAACATAATGAAGAACCAAACAACAGGATTTTCACCCTTTCAACTTATGTTTGGAAGAGAAGCTAACATATTATCATCGCTAGCATGTTCAGCAACCCTGACGTATCCGGAACTAGTCAGCAAGTAATTTTAAGAACTGTAGACAGCTAGTGGATAGTGGTATTCGTGAATCAGGACATCATTTTCCGTAGTGCGTGCTTCGGACTGACGGTAAAGGTAAAGCTTTGATACCGGTACCGGCATGCCAAGCAAAGCCGCTAATATCGCGAACGGTGAATGAAATTCCAGTGACCTTGAGTGAGCTGAACACGGATCTCGAGGGTGCAGAAGCGGAACGTATTCTAGAGCTCTAGAGCTAGTGCAGGGATCTAGTCGCTCTAAACGCGAGTCAGATTGAAGACACAAATGTCGTTGAACTGAGCATCGAATTAGAGAACGAGAAGCCTGTTTACTATTGGCCGTATCGATTGTCTCACAGCGAGAGGGAGCAGACGAAGGACATGATCCAGGAATTGAAGGAGTGTGATATCCTGGAGGACTGTCGTTCACCGTTTGATGGCGCAATGTTGCTGGTCAGAGAGCCGGGCGGAGAAGCTCGTTTGTGTGTCCACTACAGGGCGCTGAACAAGCAGCCCATCAGCGATCACCATCCGATCACCATCCGATCTCTTGAATCGATGATTTTTTGGATTGGGTGGCGGGTAAGAAATTTTTTAACACTTCAGATTTGGCGAGCAGTTATTATCAGGTACCTGTCGCGAGGGATTCTCGGCCGAAAACGGTTTTCGTAACGCCTGACGGTCATTATCAGTTCAAAAGAATGCCCTTTGGACTTTGTAGTACACCATCTGCATTTAAAAGATTAATGTATCGCGTTTTAGAAAGTGTCCTAAATAGCATTGCAATGAAATATATTGACGACACGATTGTACCCGCAAGAAGTTTCGAGGAAGGGCTAGAAAGTTTGCAGAAAGTCTTGGATGCACTGAGGGCTACGAATTTAACTTTGGGATTTAAAAAATGTCAGCTTTTCAAGTAGAGTGTTGAGACAATTCAAACCATCACCGCGCCAGCTAATATAGGAACACAATTATAGAGACCAAATATAAGTCAGCTGATTAGCTGAAAATCGATAAATTCGCGTCATTGTGCACTGGGAGAAGGAAAGTGACAGCGAAAAGAAAAACAGAGATAAGAACAAGAAATTCAAGTTCAGAAATATAGGTCAGTAAGACAAGAGGAAAATCAATGAACGCGGGCTCAACCAGATCCCAAGAGTAGGGAGACCAGCGGGACCGACGATACATGGTACCACTCGATCGAAACCGCGCGATCGAGACTTCACTTGCGAGCCAACCCAGCGGTGAAACGGAGTTCTCGGAACGGCAACCAGGCAACCTGGAAACGAAGCAACGAAGGCGTTGGTCCGAACCGTCACGGTCTTGAGAATCATCGTAAGACACGGTATCCAGGATATTAAAACACTCAGGTTTTTTTTTTTATTGATAAAATTTTCATTTTCATCACTCGAAATTGGTTCCTTTCCACAACGTTTGAATCCTGACTTACCCGAATCCATAGTGGGGATGGTTGACTTGTGTCTTGCGAGAGCAAAGGTTCTCCTTCAACCGGGCTCAGACCTGGACATTGAGGAGTAATGCTCATAATGGTAAGAGATAGGTGAACTGGCTTCCCAATCTGGAGTTGGGTACTGATAGTACTTTCCATTTTAATAATAAAATTGTATCACTTGCTTGTCACAACGGACCTCTCAACCAGGGCCGAGACCTGAAAATAGGTCAGTCTGGCATTTGACGTGTGAAATTTTAATGAAAATTAAAGTGGGAGAATTTGGTCACCCAAGTTATTATTTGAACAGAATTTTGAAATTTTGCAAGCAATATATCTGTGAGTCCTGAGACATCTGTGAGCTAGAACAGGAATCTCACGATTCATCGAACACTATTTAGACTCACAATAAGTAATTTGGAGCCAGGCGTGCTCGCTAATCCATACGCGCTCAAGTTAGTCCACATCCTCTCAAATTTTTAACGTAATTGGTTCCTTTAAAATTCTAAATTCTAAATTAAAATAAATTTAAAATATGAAAATAAAATTGGAATAAATGATAACTCTGATTTAACTGAAATCGAAGTCACATCTGACAATCTTGAAATTAAATTGAAATAAGGTACGAAAATAAAAATACAAAATGAACTTTTAAGATAAGGTTTTAAAATCGCTAAGAGTAAAATAATCAAAAACACAAATTGACTGCAGATAAAAAAAGCCCTCTTTTTTAACAAATAATATTTAAAAAAATAAAAAATGGATAATCAAAATAATAATAACTATAAATCTCAGAAGCAAATAAATGAGAAAATAAAGTTATCCAAATCAATGATGCTAAGTTCTCTTAAAGAATTTTTGGAACCAAATGCCACTTGGGAAGACACTGATTTTGAAAATTACGGTAAAGTTGGATAAAATGTTAGAGGAGTTAATGAAAGATATCCAAAAAGTTCAGGAGAATCTAAACTATAGTATTAGAAATCAAAACAAAATGTCTGCTATCATACATAAAAATAGGGAACTTTCGGTAAAAGCAAAAAATGAATCAGTTAGCCAATTGGACTCAACTTCTAGAACTCTTAATAATAAAATAATTTTCACAATCGACGAGAGAATACAAAAATGTGAAGCTCATGCGAGGTATTTAGCAGAGAGTATTGTATACGTAGGAAAAAAGGTCCACACTCTAAAACGTGTAAATGAAGAAATTCATGTTAATCACGGCAATGGCATTGTTGACAATATGCAAAATCAAAAAAGGCTGAATGAACTCGAAGAAAATCAGAGTACGCTAGAAGCTAGAATAGATAGGAATATAGGGATAACCAGCGTGAAGTCACCTTGTTTTAAAAATTATCCTATACCAAAATTTTCGGGATCGGGTCGAGAACGGCCAATGATGTTCTTGAACGATTTAGAGACATATGTTAGGGCAGCCGATATTAGGAAACATGACTTCTCGTTTATGATCCAAACATGTTTGGTAGGGAGCGCCAGAGAATGGTGGGAAATGGCCCGCGAAAACAGCATGGATAACATGTCCTCATTTACAACTAAATTTATCAATAAATATTAGAATCAAGATAATAGGTTCGAAGTCGGAAAAAATCTCCAGTCAAGGTATTTCATACCAGGAAAACTTACTAGCTCTCAATACGTTATCAAAATGATAAATGAGACGAGAGACCTGATCCCACTACACTCTGATTATGAGATTATTGTAAGAGTTTCGAGACATTCGACCGGAGAGGTTAGAGCAAGCTTTAAAATTAGGAATATGAGAACATGCCAAGAATTTGTAGAATTTTTGGATAGAATGGACCAATCAGGACCATTAAATGATAGGGAATACAACTCACCACGAGGTAACCCGGTATATGATAATTATCAATCGAATGAGAGATATCATAAGTACAGAGGAGAAACGCGTAATAATTATAGAAATCTTAATCGATATGAGGGGCGGGAAAATTCACGTGCATATCATAATCAAAGTTTCTATAACGATCATCAAAGGAATAATTTTGAAAATGGTAGATTCGACCGCGAAAATAGGGAATATTATGATCAAGGGTATCAAAATCATTCTTATGACCACGATAATTAACGAAATTATTATGGTCAAGAGAAAAGAAACTATGCAGATACAAATAATAGGAGGGATAATTCCGAAACAAATGATCAAAAATATAATAGAAATTCCTATCAGGGAAACTCTGAAAATCGATACAGGGGATATCAAAACCGTGAAAACAATTATCACAGAGAAACTCTAGAAAACCAAAATAGGGACGTAAAATATAAACTCTTTGATGATCGTAATACAAAATATGAGCACAAAAATGGGGAATGGTCAGTTGGTTCTGTTACCACGAATCCTAGAAATCAAACGGGTGCTATATCCAAGTACGCTTATGGGAATGTAGAAAATGGCGTTTATAGGCCTGAAAATTACAAACTAGAAGCTGTATGTCCGGAAAATGGACAATCTGGCAAAACTTATAATTATGAAAAAGTTAATAAAATTAATCCGGCCAACGGAAATCCGAGGACTAACACCATAAATAAAATGATAAGGTGTATTCGGGAAGAGGTGCAGAATTATGAAGCCGGAAATAGGCAAAATGTGTCGTGGAACGCTCAAGCCTCAGTTTGGTAAAAGCGTGTACAATAGAAGCGAATCCAGGGCCAAATGATTTAAAAAAACCTCTCCCACTGGATATGCGCGGTGATTTATTGGAAAATTATGATAATGAAATAGTTAGAAACCTCGATAAATGCCCAGTAATACACATCAAATTCAAAACATAAAAACTAAAGCGTTGATAGACACCGAAAACAAAGTAACGTGTGTTTCAGAAACTTTTTTTGAAAATAATTTTGAAAAATTGTTCAAATGCAAGTTGTTGCCAATAGTTGGAACAAGTATAGTAGGAGCTACTAGAGCAAAACCTGTAAAATTGAAACATCAGGTCTATGCAAATTTTAAAATGGGCAATTGGAATGGAGCCTATGTATTTTCAATAGTTCCCAAACTCAAAAAAGAATGTATAATTGGGATTGATTTATTGAAAAGATTAAGAAGTAAAATTGATTTTAATAACAATACAATGGAATTGAAAGATGAAGAAAAAACTATAAAGATTGAATTTATGGACGAAGATCCAAAAGGATTACGTTTAATATTTGATCCCAAAAATTCTCAAAAAGAGAAATATTTGAGTTGCTTAGGAAAATATTTAGTTGCCGAAGAAATTCATCCTGATGTTGTCAAAGAAAAAGGTCCCATTGAAACTTATGATGATACCCAAAATAGATTTGCATTAACTGATGAAGAAATCAAAGAAAAAGTAGCTGAATGTACGGTATTAGAAACAAATGAAAAGGAGAGATTTTTCAAGCTGATTCAGCGCTATAAATGCTCTAGGAAGCATATTTTAAAAAATCTAAATGATAATAAACCCACACTCTAGGAAAACTCGACAGCAGTTCTAGGCAACATAGATGTCATTGGTGAATTTGAAAAGCTCTATTGGATAAGTGAATCGAAGAGCAAAATAACAACATATACAAAATCGGGAAACTTTACTCCTAAGCGTGGGAAGCCTGAAACTATAAAATATGAATTAATTGAATCTGAGTGCTCTTACATAATTGTATTATTATTATATTATTGTTGCATTATGTCTTTGAGTTGGACTAATATCATTAATAAAAACAAAATAAAGCCATTTATGTTTCAAAAACATACACACAAACAAAAGGTACACAGGCTATTCATCAATGGAATATTGGATCTTCACAAGGAGACGTTGATATTTACTTGAAAAGCAAAAATAAAAAAATAATTTGGAACAAGTGGCTGAAATTTCCCGCCAAGCCACCCGACAATCAACTGAGCCAAGTGAAAATGACAGGAAAGCACCCAGGAAGACCACCGGCCAGGATGGTTAAAATAGGGAAGGGAAAATGAGCCAGAAAAGTTTAGAATATAGTTACAATAGGAAAGGCAAAATGAGCCAAGTAGTAACTATCAAAAGGAAAAGAAAAAGATATAAAAAAGAGTTAGAGGATACAAAGAAAACGCAGAAGAGAAAGTAGATTAAGATACTATAACGGTAATTAGAAAATGAAGAAACCAAAACGGTAGTTAGAAAATAAAGAAACTAAAACTGTAAGTAGAATATAAGCGTATATAGACTAAGCACTTGCGAAATCACCCACAGGAGTAAATAAGAAGCATAATCATAAGAAAGAAACTACAGATGAGAAATTAGAAAAGAAAACACTAGGTAGAGAAGGAAAGCAAAAACAGCAGCGAGCTGGTACGGAGTGAACAAATTTCAAATCAGTTAATCGTAAGCATCTGAACCAACAAAAAAAAATTCGTGAGGTCAATCGTGAAGTGAAAGAAGTGTAACTAACCAAAGAAGGAAAGTAAAAAAACCATAGCGATTGACAATAAAAGGTAATAATATATAATATAAAACATCACCAGAAGTTAAATGAACAACACACAAACTAAAAAACAAATCTTCTTGAAATTCTTTTAAACGCAATTTGGGGGTGGGGGGGGGCGTTAGTATCTGCGCTAACGAGACAATTTTTTTACGATTAAACATATAACATAGTTACTCTTTATTCTCACAACATCACAACTAATCCTCTGAAATTCAAATATACAATAGTCTACACGCTAAGGGAAATTAGAAAATGTTTTTAAAGAAAATAAAAAAATTTCCTAATTTGGGGGGACATTGAGACGGCTTGAACCATCACTGCGCCAGCTAATATAAGAACACAATTATAGAGACCAAATATAAGTCAGCTGATTAGCTGAAAATCGATGAATTCGCGTCATCAGCTGTGCACTAGGAGAAGGAAAGTGACAGCGATAAGAAAAACAGGGATAAGAACACGAAATTCAAGTTCAGAGATACAGATCAGTAAGGCAAGAGGAAAATCGATGAACGCGCGCGAAACCAGATCCCAAGAGTAGGGAGACCAGCGGGACCGACGATACATGGTACCACTCGATCGAAACCGCGCGATCAAGACTTCACTTGCGATCCAACCCAGCGGGAGAACGGAGTTATCGGAATGGCAACCAGGCAACCTGGAAACGAAGAAACGAAGGCGTTGGTCGAGACTATCACGGTCTTGCGAATCATCGTAAGACACGGTATCCAGGAGATTAAAACACTCAGGTTCCTTTTTTTTTATTTCTAAAATTTTCATTTTTATCGCTCGAAATTGGTTCCTTTCCACAACGATCGACTCTTGACTTACCCGAATCCATAATGGGGACGGTTGACGTATGTCTTGCAAGAGCAAAGCTTCTCCTTCAACCGGGCTCAGACCTGGAAATTGAGAACTAATGCTCATAATGGTAAGAGATAGGTGAACTGGTTTCTCATTCTGGAGTTGTGTACTGATAGTGCTTACCATTTTATTATTAAAACTTTTTCACTTGCTTTTCACAACGTACCTCTCAACCAGGGACGAGACCTGGAAATTGGCCCGTCTGACATTTGACGTGTGAAATCTTAAGGAAAATTAAATTGGGAGAATTTGCTCACACAAGTTAGTATTTGAACCGAATTTTGAATTTTTGCAAGCAATATATATGTGAGTCCTGAGCTCACTTTTCGCAATTAACAGTAAGTTGAAAGGCTAAGTAAACTAACTTCAACATGGCACTCAGTTGAATTAAAATGAAGCTTGGTTAGAAAGGTGAAAAGGAACAGAGTGAAATTAAAGCTTGACAATAAAAGCTCCTGAATATATTATAAGGGATGAAAAACACGCCCTAGAACAGGAATCTCACGATTTATCGAACACTATTGAGACTCGCAATAAGTAATTTGGAGCCAGGCCTGCTCGTAAATACATACGCGCTCAAGTTAGTCCACATCCTCTCAAATTTTTAACGTAATTGGTTCTTTGTTTGGCAATTGAAATGAATTGTAACCCGTTAGAGATAAATTCGATAAAACCTTTGGCATTTGTAGAGATAAGATCACCAGGAGATTACATTTCTCGCGAATTTCTAGCCGCAAACTATTTTAAATTTCGAGGCTTGCGCACTTTGAAAAGTATCGTCACTAATAACGATGGGGAAAATAACTTTATCCTGATTCCCAGGGTGTCCTTAGTAGTAATTTTCCAAAATAGAGTGGTAAGGGCTAGTTTTAATGTCCTCCCAATACTCAATCCGGCTTGTGTAATTGGACTTGAGTTGTTGAACAGGCTTAATTATAAGCAAATGAAAGAATCCCTTTTTTGAACATACCTGGGTTCATAAAAGCTGTTTGAATTGCGACAGACATATTAAAGACAGAGATAAATAAACCTTCCTGGGGGTGAGTTAATTTTCAGAATAAGTGAGTCAAGAGTTATACTAGAGAAATTGATGTTAAAAGAATCAATAAATCAGATCTAGCGGGAATAAATACATTCATTTGAACGATCTCAGCGGCCAAACAATAGACGAATGTTACAGTGTTGATTATCTTGGCTTCACCCTATCTGACAAGGGAATTGCGCTTCGAAGTCGGGTTTTAAGGACTATCGGGGATTTTGCAGAACCAACAAATACTGCCGGGATACGATCGTTTCTCGGAACCACGAACTTTGGTCGTAGATTTGTAAAGGGATACGCGACCATCGCGAAACCGTTAACCGATTTAATAGCAAATGGTGTGACATTTATATAGGACTCTGAGCAGAAGCAAGCATTTGAATTATTAAAACGGCTGCTGCAGTTCAAGCCCGTGCTTGCAATTTACGAACCGAAAGCAGAAACTGAAGTACACACTAACGTGAGTCAAGTGAGGTTAGGTGCGATATTGTTACAAAGGCAGAAAGATAGAAAATTTCATCCGATTTGTTATGACGAAAGAAAAACGATAAAAGACGATTAAAAATAACACTCGCATCAGTTGGAGGCTGTGGCTATAATTTGCGGTCTAGAGCGTTTTCGCGTTCACGTGTTGGAGATCGAATTCGTTATAAGAACCGACTGTTAACAGTTTGAAAATGCTGGAAAATAAAAGAGATATAAATCCGCGAATAGGACGTTGTTTTGTGAGACTATCGGAATACCAATATCGGATCAAATATTTAAAAGGGGTGAATAACGCGATAACTGACGGATTAAGCAGAAATCCCGGGGAAGCAGGCCAAGAACTGAAACTCGTAGAGTTACAGATTATGGCCGTAAAAATCTCTACGGATTGGATCACCGCGATGTAAAGGGGTAGCGATGAGATTATGTGCATGCGCGACAAACTCGAGGAGGGCGACCAAGCTACACATGAAAAGTTCACGATGGACAAGGTGCGCGTGTATTGGATTTCAAAAGGTAGATTTCGCCTCTATGTACCGATGGATTTAAAGTATGAATTAGTTGCGGAAGCGCATCGCGCCCTCGCGCACCTTGATGTTGACAAAGCATACGGTAAATTGAGAGAGACCTATTATTTCCCGAAAATGCGCGAGTTCGTGGAAATGTACATAAAACGTTGCATAAGCTGCCTGTATGACAAAAAACCGAGTGGTAAAGCGATAGGATTTCTACATTCGCTGGGAAAAAGGAATGCATTGTTTCAAAGTGTGCATATCGATCATGCCGGGCCATTCGTAACAACGGAAAATGTAAATAAAAACGTCAGAATTGCAGCTGGCACTCCTCGTGCAAATGGGCAAGTAGGGAGACAAAACCACGTTTTCCCAGCGTGTTTAGATACTATCACTGAAGCCGAAGAGGATAGGGATTGGGACAAAAAGTTACTTGACGTGCAGTGGGCGATAAATAACAGCGAGCACAGAATCTCAAAGAAAAAGGCCTTAAGAGACAGTTTTCACTCATAAAATGACCGGACGATTAGATAACCCTCTGACGAGGGAAATAATTCATTTATATAGGGAAATAGAGTCGGGAGAACCAAAAGAACTGGTCGAAGATTTATTAGAAGTAAATATAGAGAAAATCAAGGAACAATTTAATGAGAAACGTGAGGAAGCGTACGCGTTTAAACTGGACGAAATGAAAGTCCTTCCAAAGTAGTGAGGGTTTTGGGAAATGACAGGTATGTAGTTCGCGAGATACAGGGAGAAAAACAGAGCCGAAAACCATATGAGGGAATTCTGTCAGCTGAACTACTAGAATTAATTCCAAAACTGTCAGCGCGAGTGGTTGTATAATCGCAAGGGTGGGGATAAGTAATTTTGTCATGCAAAAAATTGTGTAAAATATAATTATACACAAATATAATGTTTGAGAAATGGAGAATGCATGAATGGAAAAATTGGTATGGGTAATGCTGATAGAAGGATTGTAAAGGCGTAAATCTTTGGCGAGGGCATCAAAAAGTCAGATGACCGAAATTGTAGTAATATTTTCTACGAATATTTGAAAATATTCGAAAAGAGAGTTTCTTATAATAAACCGAAATGGGGTGTATGTGCCGGTTTGGTTTCTTTGGGGATTAAGATTATGGGCAGGAGCCGAGTTTTCTCAGGCAAATTTCAATGTGTAAGAAGGACCCAAGAAGAACAAACTAGCTTTCACTTATATGGCTAGTTTAGACCTTAGTTTAGGATATTATAATGTTACGGCAACGTAGCAGGACTAGAAGGATGGGACTGGGGAAAAAAGGAAGAAGGGGAAGAACCCCACGAGTCTCTTTTTCGTCTTTTTTCATCAGGCCAGCGTGCCAAAAATGCGTCAGAAGATCGTCGAACGCTAGTCGAGAAGCATAAACTTTTTCGCGCTCAAAGGGTAACAAGTTCAGGATAAATTCCTAAATTTTCAGAAAAATTCAAGTTAAATTGAAAAGAATTCAAATAAATTGAAACACTTTTTTATATAATAAAATTGTATTGATTTTCGTAAAATTGTGATGAATTTGGAGGCATTTAAAGTAAACGAGAAGAATTTGGCGAAGTTCATAACGTGCCTCGTGCTTCGCATTCGATTTTATCGAAAATGCGAACTTTTCTACATTATTTTCAACTTTACTATATCAAGTGTATATTACATATATTTATTCCTGTACCTCGTTCTGGGGCTGCTTAATCAAATATGGCAAAATAATGTACATATTTTATTTTTCACGATTACTTGAATATTTATTTCATATTTTGCTTAATATTTTATTCTCAGCTACCCTGAAAAATGTATTTTACAATAAATTTATCTTATTACACTTTATAACATGCATTGGCATTGAAACAAAAGTATTTTCATTGTCTTGTTCTTATGATTTGAAAAAAGCGTATCCTATTTTAAAAAAAATTTTACTAAACATTCTATTGGAACTTGTGTCGTTTTTCCATAATTTAAATTTATTTAATTTGAATGTTATCTTTTCCGATTAAGACTAAAACTACGCGTCATATCAAGAAATTATCAATGACAAATTTGGATGAGTTCTTAATCTTTTTCGGAAGAGCAACCTTTGTCTATTCATATTTTCCATCGCATGCGCCGTTTGTCCAAAAACTTCATTTTTTAATTGTTAATGTTGTTTTTTACGAATAAAACTGAAACTACGCATCCTATCAAAAATGATTTATAACAAATTTGTAACTTCTTGAAGAAAATTCAAAATGTTGTTTTGATAGTCTTTAAAAATTATCCGGTATACAGATCACGACAACGACGACCACGACAAACGTCAACGACAGACATACAGACACCGACGTAAAAACTATTTTTTTCTGACTCAGGGGGCCTCAGAACGTCGACATTCGATGGAATCCACAAAAGTAATTTGTTACATAAAATCAATACCTTCTTATCATGATAAGAATGTAATAATTCATTATTTTTTGTGCGAATAAACATTGAATTTTGATTTTTTCAGAAAACTCAAAAAGTCCTTATGATAAACTTGTAGGGCTTTCAAGAAGTAACTTTTTTCTCCCCTTGACTTTTTTTTTATATCGTTCTTTATTTGGTGCAAAATGTTAATTCTCGTTTTTTTGGAGATATTGAAAATGCTATAACTATGCCAATTTTCTTTTCATCGAAAAAATTCGTGAGGATAAATTGTTTTAATTCCTGATTACTATGGATATCATTCCATAGCATTTCTGAATTTTGAAAAAAGTGGTCTAAAGCATATGAAAAAAGATATAACTTTTTGAATTTCTATCCAAAATAGCTGGTTAACGAACTCGATCTTTCTTTTTGATTCCTGAAACTGCGTGCCAAAGCACAATTATATTCCATCAGTCTTTTAAAAGCTATCCAAAATACAAGCGCGCAAACGACAGACATACAGATACCGACGTAAAAACTATTTTTTTCTGACTCAGGGGTCCTCAGAACATCGATATTTGGTAGAATCCACGTAAGTCATTTCTTACATAAAATCAATACCTTCTAATTATGATGAGAAAGTAATAATTCATTATTTCTTGTGCGAATATAATTTGAATTTTCGATTTTTTAAGAAACCTCAAAAAGTCGTTATGATAATCTTGTAGGGCTTTCAAAAAGTAACGTTTTTCTTCTCATGACTTTTTTTCATATCATGCTTTATTTGGCGCAAAATGTTAGTGTTCATTTTTTAGTGGGGGGGGGGGGTATTGAAAATGCCATAACTCTGACAATTTTCTGTTCATCGAAAAAAGTCGTGAGGATAAATTGTTTCAATTTCTGAGTAATACGGATAGCATTCCATAGAATTTCTATAATTTGAAAAAATTGTGTCAAGAATGTGGGAAATGATCTAGCTTGTTCAATTTCTATCCAAAATAGCTGGTTAACGAAATCGATCTTTCTTTTTTGTTTCTGAAACTGTGTGCCAAAGCACAATCCAATTCGATTAATCTTTCAAAAGTTAATTGATATATAGACGACGACAACGACAACGACAACGACGACGACAACGACGACGACAACGACGACGACAACAACAGACAGACAGACACCGACGTAAAAGCAATTTTTTCTTACTCAGTGGGCCTCAGAACGTCGACATGTGATGGAATTAACACCTTCTCATTATGATGAGAACGTAATAATTCATTATTTTTTGTGCGAACAAAATTTGATTTTTTTTGAAAACTTAAAAAGTAGTTATGACAATCTTGTAGGGCTTTCAAGAAGTAACGTTTTTCTTTTCTTGGCTTTTTTTATATCGTGCTTTATTTGGCTTAATATGTTGATTTTGGTTTTTTTTTGGGAGGGGGGGGGTATTGAAAATGCTATAACTCTGAAAATTTTCTGTTCATCGCAAAAAATCGTGGGGATGAATTGTTTCAATTTTTATGAACTGCGGATAGCCATCCATGAAATTTCTGAATTTTGAAAACAAAATGGTTTAAAAAATATGGAAAATGCTCGAACTTGTTGAATTTTGTATTCAGAATAGCTTGCGAACGATCCCTATATTTATTTTTGGTCCCTGAAACTGTGTGCCAATGCACAATCCAATTCAATTAGTTTTTCAAAAATTTTCCGATATATAGAGGACGACGACAACGACAGAAAGACACCGACGTAAAAACTATTTTTTCTGACTAAGGGGGCCTCAGGATGTTGAAATTTAATGGAATTCACGAAAGTCATTTTTCACATAAAATCAATACCTTCCCATTTTGATGAGAATATAATAATTAATTACTTTTTGTGCGAAAAAAATTTGAATTTTCAAATGTGGTACGTACTGTTCACGGTCGGCTTGATGAGTAAGTAAGAAGCGGCAGCCAAATATTTCCTTTAGAAGCAACAACAGTTAACGGTAATGTAGAAATTTTGTCACTTTTCAGCACTTTCTCTTTAGGGATCAGGGGATTGCTATAACGTTTCTGTTTCATAGGGTGTTTATTTGTTGTAATAATTGCATGAGATATTTCAGTATTCAAACCTAATTTGTCGCCAGGTAAGTGGAACTGATAAAGATGGTCGCCGAGTATCGAAAGTATACATTAAGTATACATACAAAGTATACTTCTCTTCCTCGCTTAGTCGTTCCAGGTCGAGGACCTTTATAAGGGCGGCAAGTCGAGCAGCACTTTCCTTCTGCCCTTCTTGAGACAGCGAAGGTATGAACCGATTCTAGCACATGGTGAGACGAGTGCATGCTCCTCGCGGTTCTGTTACTCAGTGGGTGACTGGGAAAAATCGACATCGTGACTCGTGCCATTTACAGCGTAACATTTAGCAGAATTTCCGTTTTTTTCACAATGACTTTGTCCAAAAATATACCAGGGCCAAAATCAATTCTACTCGTATATCCTACGTTCAGATGTATTTCTTTCAGAGGAATATCTATCAATTTTTTGTTCTGTCACGTAATTTAAGCTTCGAATAATTAATGTCTATCGAATTTTGAATACCTACCTGATTGATTTGACACCGCAGGTCGTTATTTATTTCCTGTTAAATTGTAAATTCTCGCACGACCATGTGCTAGAATCGGTTCATACCTTCGCTGTCTCAAGAAGGGCAGAAGGAACGTGCTGCTCGTCTTGCCGCTCTTTGATATTAAAGTATTCAACGTAAGATACCTAGAAAATCACGGTATCTTACGTTGGACATTGGTATATCCCAGAAGCGTCAAACCTTATGGATATACGAGGGATATAGAAATTTCTGCATTGTGGTAATACACACGGAAAAAATTTATCCGTAAAAATGTCACGAGCTAGTAGCTGGGTCTCGGATATGAGAAATATTCATCTGATATTGATGTATTTTCGTAAATAATCTGCGACCTTTGTGAAAAAATTGACGAACTCGATGTGAAACCTCTAAAACGGTTCACCACTTTTTTTTACGTGAATAATTTCAAAAATATTACGAGTGATTTGGAAAAGATTCAGAGAGCACTCACGAGCTTGCCCGACAAATCTGGGAACTGGAAAGTAGGTTCGCCTGCACGTGGCCCCCAAACAAGCTCGCACAAACGCGCGGTGCGTGTGTACGCTCGTATGTGTGCTTCGAGGTCGTCGGATGAGTGGCTAGAAGTTTTATAATACCTATTTTGTTTGGCCTTGATAGCTGCGCGTGTTTAAGCACTCCTGGTTTATGTTTACAAACTGATGAGTCAGCAGTCTCTAAGGGTTCGAATCTTCTGAGTTGCGAACTTGTAAATTAATATAAATTAAATCGCACAAATAAAATTTTTCCTCTTTATATTTGAGTCTGAAATTTTCAGGAACTGTTCGTAAGAAATTCAAACTGTTCGTAAAGAAATTCGAAATTTATCTATACATTTCTTATAGAAACAAGGATGTAATGTTTCATTTTTTTATCTCGTATCCGAGACCTAGCTACAAGTTCGTGACTATTTCACGGATAAATTTTTTCCGTATATTAACAAATATACTCATAGTGGCCTTTGGACCTGAGAACGGAACAACCGGTAAATGGCAGTACATTTATTTTCCGACCAGGATGTCAAATGAAATGATATGAGATTGAACGAGTTCGTTTTTAAATTCTTTAAAATGGCTAAAACTAATTTTATAGCTTTAAGTACATCTAATTTTCAATTGTTGAATTTTAAAAACTAATTAAGGAGTAAGCGCAGAACGTTCTAAATACATTTTTGAAAAAATTGTGATAATAATTATTGATTTATCATGTTTTTTTCGCTTACACCTCAATTGTAAAACCGTTTACTTTCCAAAGCTACAATTTAAAAATTTTAATTTTTAAGTCTCTAAATTTTAACTCAGAATTTTTATCATTTTAAAATATGCAGTTTTTAATATTTACTTCAAGCCTGCCAGCGAGACACTCTTTTACTTTTAGAAGAATTTAAAATTCAATACTTTTAGTATAAAATATAAATCGAAGTGCCCCGTAGTCCCGAAATTCGGGAAGGGTAGTCAAATACCCCCCCCCCCCTCCCAGTTTTCAGGATAATTAGACACACTCAATATAAATATATTTGGTATAAAACTTAAATTTCTCAAAATTGTATAATTTAGAACTCAAGGCCTTAATAGTTACAAAATTCTTAGTTCATAATGTTAAAAACTGTTAGGTCGAAACTTGATAAATTGGATAACAAATCTACAGTATATTTAAAATTCAATAATTCTTATTTGAACCCATATTCTTTAGATTTATCAAATTTATTTCAAATTGCAGGTATCAATAGTTGAAATTTTTGTACTTTAAATCCTTAAATATCAAACAATTTCCAATACATTCGTAACAGTTGAGCCATTTTTTAAGTTTGAAGCTTTCAATATTCGGAAAATTGCATTTTCAAGCTGAAAATTTCTTTCAACTTTGAAATCTTCAATGTTGAATAATTAGCCCAAAAGAAAATAGACAAAAAACATTATTCATTAGACAAAAGTTTTTAAAATAAATTTACTTTAAATTCAATATATTGAATGAAAACCTCTGTAAAACATTTATTATTATTATTTCATAATGATAATAATCAAATACTTTCAGATTAATATTTTTGAAATTGAACAGTTTTAAGTCAGGAGCGTTTTCAGTTTGATACTTCATAAATAATTGGACAATTTAAAAGTAGAAGCACGTAAAATATAATAAGTTTTTATTGATTTTTTAAGATTCAAATTTTTTTGTTTAAATTAAAATCATTCGAAATTATGGAATTTAAAAACGAAAACCTTTTAATATTTGGTATTTACAAAATTTATAAATGAGACAATTTAAAAATTAAAAGTCTTAATAATTGAATCATTTTCATTGCTTTCAATACAATCTGTCGAATTTTAATTGCCCTGAATGTAAAATTTTTGAACTTTGAATAAAATCGGCTTGAAAATGTTTAATTTGTATTCTTGTGTTTGAAGCCCTCGAAATACTTGTAAAAATTTTTCAATTTTCATGGGTTGAGCTTCGGAATAATATAAAATTTCATATAAATGTTTCTTATGTACAAGTTGCATAATTTATTAAATCTTAATATTTGTACAACATTGAAAGTTAAAGTTTTGAATTGTTTAATTTGGAATATTTAAGTTTCAATTCTAACGCTTCAAATTTAGAATTTTTTCCTGTTAGATTCGTTAATTTGGAGATTCTTTTTCAAATGCCCATAAAATTATAAATGGTTTAGTTCTGAAATAAATATCAAAATTCAAAAAAAGAATATCTTGACATTCTTTTTAACAAAAAAAAATGTTTAAAAAGAACCAAATTTGATAAAACAAAAGTAAATACCACACACAATGTAACCTTTGTTAGCATTATAAGTAGTTATGGATTAATTAATAATAATGGTCATCGAAAGTTCAACAGTAGATCAATCCGCGCGAATCAAAGACGCGAACAATTACTTTAAACAGTACTGTTATATTCCCAATATAAAAAAAATCCTGTTATAAAAAAAGAAAATAATTTTGTTGACAAATTTAAAAACGATATTGGTAGATTATGGTCGGTCATGAAAGGTTCTTAATTTGGGCAATCGATGCGTCACGAGGACGCGAATAAATATATAATATACATTATTGTTGTATTCCGAATATTAAAAGAGTTTTCCTCATATCAACAAGATGAGCAATGCATTATACAAATTTATAAATCGGTATTGCTAGATCATAAGAGGTCATGCAAAATTCATGAATAGGTCATTCGACGTTCCTCGAAGACACGAACAAACATATCAGATATAGTACTGTAGTTTTCCTAATATTAACAAAGTTTTTCCTAATATATAAAAAGAATACACAAGTTTTTTTCAAACATCATAAATCGGCAATGGTGCATCCTAAAAGGTTCAACAATAGGGCAATCGATGCGTCTCAAGGTCGTAAAGAAATACGCTGAATATTATATTTCTGTATTTTGTTTATCAAACAAGTTTTTCTCATATAATCTCAGTAGATTTTTTTTTGAGATCTTTGAACGCATAGAAAACTACTTCTAAATAGCCGATCTAGCTCAAAATCCTATCAGACCTAGATATCAGACGGAGCTACAATTCGTCCAAATTGCATGATCATAGCTCTTTTACTTTTCTAGATATGGTGAACAAAAAAGTTACATACACACACACACAGAGAGAGACATTTAAAAAAAATTGTATTTTCGAACTCCAGGGGTCAAATTATATTCAAATATGTCAAAAAATTATTTGAAAATTGAGGTCATTACAAACCTCCCCCTATATGAGGAGGCAGTTGAAAAAAATTATATATGGTATAACTAGAAATTGTTTTTATACAGCACTAAGAGTACTTTCACAAGTTCAAATAGGTTTCGTATGCATCTACACTAATTATGATCGAGCTTGGGCTTTTATTGGAATCGCTCAATTACTCTGCAGTTCGCACATTTCATTCGATTCTACGTCCTTGTGGAAACTTACCTCTAATTAAAGTCTTCACCGGTAGTGATACGAATGGAGCTCTGGGGGGTGTGGTGTATTTGTTCAGTTCTCGTTATATTACCATTCTTTGCCTATCGATCAGATTGATTTATGCGAAACCTATCCACTTGAATTTTGCAATCTTTTTTCATGATTTTCTTTTTTTTCTTCAAAAAGTAGTTATGATTCTTCAAACCTTATTCAGTAATACTGTATCATTCATAAAGTTAATAATTTAGTCAGTTTGTCAAAAATAAAGTATACTGCAGTATAGCTATAGGTACCGCACAGTGGGGAAAAAAGCACTTTTTTCGGACAAAAATCAGTCAACTCCTCAAATCCCAAAGGATCAGAGCTTTTCTTAAATACTCATGAAGGATCGTACTTTAACGCAGAGGTGCACGTTTTTTGAATTTGTTATATATTTTAAAAATTGCAATTGGTCATACTTGCGATATTTACTTTGCCCCATTCATTGATATTTCTGTAAAAAGGTATAGAATTAGTGAATTTACTTTTGTTGAATAAAAATGTAACTTGTAGATAAATATCCTGCATTTTGTTAATTTTTATGAACAAATTAATGCACATAACTGTTAACTGCTGCATTTTCGGAATTCGAATGTATTACTTACATGAATTTTGTTATAAAAATGTAAAGAATCAATTTTTAATTGCGAACAAGTACCAAATAACAATAATAGTTAATAGTTCAAACAATTTTTATAAACAAATTCACTTATTTGGCATATCTATGCATCGCAAATTTTATTTTCTGTGGAATCATTTATTGTCACGTGAAGATCAAGAATGTTACACATTAGAGTTCCATGAAACAACATTTGTCATTGTTATGAACAATTTCTATAAACAAATTCACTTATTTGGCATTTATAAGCATAGAAAATTGGTCTTTTCTGCGGAATCATTTCTTTTTGTCTACAGAATAAAAATTTGTATACAATAGACTGCCATTCAACAACATTTGTGATTTTTATGAACAATTTTTATAAACAAATTCACTTCTTTCCCATATCTATGCATCGAAAATTTTTCTTTTCTGTAGAATCATTCATTTTCATGTGAAGAACAAGAATGGTACACATTAAAGTTCCATGAAACAATATCTGTCATTGTCATTTTCTGCATTTTGGTTAAGTCAATTAAAAAATACTGGCAAAAATTTACTCACACATTTTTTTGGTTTATATCACCTATCATATGAAGCGTTGGGTGAAAAAACAACCTAACTCGGAAAATCGTGTTTTGAGATAAATCGATTCAAAGATCTCAAGCTGTTATTGAAAGAAGAAAATATTAATTTAAAAATAAATACTTTTATACACATAAAGTATTACAATATAAAAGTGAAATCCTGTCGAGAAAAAAAATATATATATATTTAAATAATTGAAAATAAACAAAACGAGTTAGGTTGTTTTTCCATCCAATGGGTATTATAGGTATTTTTTTGTTATTAATTTCACGTTTTAAATATGATTTAATTATGTCTACTGATATAATTGTTATTAACATGGCACTAAATTGTTTTACATTAAAAAAATTATTCAAAAGTTATAAATTTAAATAATTTCAATATTTACTCATCAAATTCAGATTCTTCATCTGACATAACATCATTAGATTGTTAATTTTTTTCTCCCATCATTGTGACAGCCAATAACTAGTCTTGACATTCTTGTTGTTAAAATTTAGATATAATGAATTATTGAGCAATAACAATAAAAATAATAGCGCACTGATTCGCCGGCTGGTCCACTACACGTTGCAGTCTGCACAGCGCGCGCGACGTTTCTCCATGCGTCCTACTTTAATATAACGTGATTTACGTAAACAATAATAATTTTTATATTAGTTTTAAGCTGTGTACTAACTAATTAGGGTTCCCTGATTCCAAAAAAGCGATTTACGGAAAAACAACCTAACCCAGGTTAGTTTGTTTTTTCACCCAACGCTTCATATAGTATATCAGCTTGACAAAATTATTCAAATTTCAACGAAGATAAAATGTTTGATTGTTGCTGTACATTGATGTTTATAAAAAGTTCCGAATATGTAGAGAAAAGCCGGACATGGTCAGACATTTTATACTGAATGTTGCTTTAAATAATCGGTTGAGAAGTTTAAAAATTGCTTTCTCGAAGTCCATACATGCAGAATTTCCTGCATTATTTTCTTTTTTTTTTTGTTCTTACTTATAAGGTTATGACGTGAAGCAACACATTAGGTTATGCTTTTACTAAAATTAAGTACGTATTTTTTAGTTTTTACTCATCTCATTAGTTTAATTTACTTTAAAATGACAATAGAAACTTATAATTGATGGTATTTTGCCATTCAGTATTACAGAATAGCGGTTTTTGCCTTTTTATTGAAAGTGGACGACTTTGCCCCACCCTGAGAAGTGAAGACGGCCACATACTTTGGATTGCGATAACTACTATCGGCGAGAAAATTCGACTCCTCTGGCTTTGACGCTAAAAAAGTGAAGAAAAAATGGTAGCTCAATAAATAAACGATCATTTTAAAGGTCAAATGGGGGGCTGGTCGGGTACCCGGCCAGGTGGCCCCACTTTAAGTCGGTGGCTAGTCGGGACAACTGATTAGGGTACCCGACCAGTTTCGTCACGGTGAATTAGTCGGGGGCTGGTTGGTTGACCCGACTTATCCCAGTCAGGGTCTAGTCGGGAACTACCCAGGTGAAAATATACTGCCAGCGCAGTACCACTATTGCTATACTCTAAAGATATAACAAAAAGGTTTTTAAAAAACAAATAATAATTGATTGCGAGTATTTTGTCTATAAATGCTAATGACCCTGCTCAGAATGAATACATATATTACATTTTTTAACATTATATTACAAATAAAATTTCTAAATTTTCTAAAGCTACGGGGTTTCGAACCTACACCTATACCTGAATCTGTCGCCTAGCAGTCGGTAGTCTTAACCATTACTCTATACCTACAGAATTGAAAGCCAATGAAACAACCATCCTCATAAGCCGCTGCTGGAAAAAGTTATGAAAACAATGTTTTAACTCTTTTTTCTCATCAATTTTTGTATTATTATACGACATCATATACATGTAAAATAAATGAACTGTTGAAAGAAATATAAATAAAATAATTTTCAAATGAATAATTCAAATCGCTTATAATTTTTCTTCGTGTAATATTTTATTTTTTTGCGTTTTAGACTGTTTTACAACTTTTCATAATGACATAATGACATGAAATGTCATTTTCAATCAGCATTTGAAATTTGTATCAATGGAACTTAGAAATTTTATCGTGTACTGCGACAATTTTTTTAATAACAAATTTTTTAAAACGTTCCTGTAATATTTTGCTCGATTAAGCCGATGAAGGATTACATTAAATGTATTTTTTTCTGAAAATTTACAATTTATAGAACTTTTCTCCTTAAAAAAAAACACAAAAAAAATAGTTTTCGTGATATTTGTATTTATAGTTTTTCGAAATTTTAGAACACATAAACAGTCTAAAGTCTCGTTGAATCGATATTAAAAATTTCATATTAAAATAAGACTAGCCCGATCAGCACCCGACTAGAAATGTTCACCAAAAAGAACCCGACTAGGGACCGACCAGTCCCCGACTAGGGACATTGCCTACAAAATTTCTTTGACTAGCCCCCGGGTAGTGCCCGACTTTTGATAGGGCCAAGTGGGGCTATTTCTACACGGGTAGATGGAGATTTGGGAAAGAATGAACAATTAATGATCAAGATTTTTACCCACGGCAAAGGTAACGTAGTTCGGAGATATTAGTACCAGAACTGTTTATTTTCTAGAACTATAAGATATATGCATTAGTATTTTCAATTAATAGTTATATACTGTATATTTTATTGTCGACTGCAGGGCGGCCTTTCCTATATACAGGAAAATGTATTATAATTGTGAAAGCACGCACCGTAATGATTTTTTATGTTTATTCTGAGAGTATTCTCGATTCTTTGCAACCAAAATGACAGGATATATGTCACAAAAGTTCCCTTTGTACATATGTTACCTTCGAAATCAGAATTTGTCATAAAATATTATGAAGGCTATTTCATCCAGCGTTTTTGTGAAAACCCAAATAATATTTATATTCTTAAACTCCAGGTATGATTTTTTTTGAAATAATAGAAATTGAAAAAAAAACTCTGAGTTGTATTTTGAGATAATATAAAATCGGAAAACATAATTGATTCTCATCTGATTCGGTTCTAAAGTTGATCAAAAATATTTATTGCTTAAAGCCAGAAACCCTCTAAATTGCATGCTCCTAGCTTAAATTATTTTCAAGTAATCGCAAAAATTATTTTTTATACACACACTAAAAATAGATTACTGGGAGATTGCCAAAATGTTGACTCGATTAAGTCGCTGCAATTTCACAATTTTTTAAAATAATACATTGTTTCTGAAATTATCTGAGTGGAGTGTAGGTGCAGGACCGACAACAATATATTGATTGTACATTTTGTGGCGTATAATAAAGATGTTCAATACAGCTAATCAACTAATTCCGCGAAATTTTGTCTATTACAGTGGAATTTGTTCATATCTACATCAGGGTGGTCTTCCCTAATAGAAAATCATCATAGGTAAATCATTATAAACCTATAATAATTTTCCTGACAAAAATTATCTTGAGGAAATCAAAAGAAACATTTTAAATTTGTTTCGAAAAAGCATAGCTCGGTTATTCGCGATAGAATAAAGCCTTGAGCATCATCATATATTTACTTTTTATTATCATTTATAATTCAGAGCTACCTGTAATATTAAGGACGACTTTGGATCACAAACGTTGTACATGATAAAAATTTGAGATTAGGCGCAAGGGGCCTACTGGAGTTTCCTCAATTTCATCTGAGGTCAATGGCGTGATCAAGCCGCTTACCATGTTTAATTTTGCCCGTCTTTTATGATATTGTGGAGCTTTACCTGCATATATTCCAGCAAAAGTATTACCATT
>JAABKJ010004845.1:0-23793 GCA_011634705.1 Andricus grossulariae
GCCCCCATCACTGGGCAGGTGTGCCTCACCGTTAGCCGATTACTTCTTCGTGGATACGCTCAGATGGTACTTGCTGTAGAAGGGATAGCGAGTGGGCGTCTTGTCCGTGAGTATGATCGAAGTCGGCCTACTCGCAATGTCGGTTGGGATCCGCATTGTTATCAATATCCTTCTGCCATTTACCGTTTATATTTACTTTCCAGACTGCCTTCGCAGCCATAGCCTTGATGATAAGATGGAGGGGCTCCAACCGTATGAGTGCTCCCAATGCCATTGTAAGTGCCGACTTCGATGCACCAGCGACGCCTCTTAGAATCAGTCCCCTGATACTTGACAGTCGAGAATTCACAGTGGAGAGTTCGACCCTGCTCCAGCAGAGTACAGCCACATAGATTAGCCTGGGTCGGAGGATCTCTATGCAGGTTCACATAAGCGTCTGCGGCTCCAAGCCCCAGCTTTTTTCTATAGCTCTCCTAAACAGAGCCATAAAAGTACTACTAGCTTTTTGCACTTGCTTTCCAGGTGCTTGTTCCATAACAACATCTTATCTAGGATGACTCCTAAATATTTAGCTCGTTCTTTTCTTTCCAGTTGTTGTTCTCCCAACTTCAGTGTTCTCGTGGTTCCCCACTTATACCATCTAGTGAATACAACCGCATCTGTATTACTCAGATTGACCGATAATCCAGTCTTCTTGCACCAAGAATCCACTATCCCTAGTGCTTGCTGCTTTACTCCTAAAAGCGCATCCAGATGCTGACCGGGCACGATAACCATTATGTCGTCCGCGTACCTTATAACGTTGTGGACCTGACTCGTAGGCAGATAAAAAAGTTAAAGCACCATGAAGCCCCACAGCAGGGGCGATAAAACCCTTGTCTGCGGATATCGCAAATCAAGGTTCCACAAAAAGTGGTATCAACCTCAGTCGTTGTTAGTTTCCTGTTGGACAACATGTGGTAGATCTATTCTACGGCTGTAATATGTGTAGTTGAAAGCTCCTTAGATAACCATAAAGCTTCCAATCGCGAGACCTTTTTGCTTAAGTTGTCTTTCGATTAGGTTCACTGCTCCGCGTAGGGACGTGTCGGTGAAATGTCCAGCTTTATAGGCGTAATGCTCCTTGTGGAGTGGCCAGACTAGCCCTAGCATGTATCACGAGCGTCCCTATGATAATCTCTCCAGCCTTCTGTAAGCAGAATGGATATATGCCATCCGGACCAGGAGACTTTAAAAATCGAAAGACTTCAGGGCCCACCTGACCCTGGAGGGGGTAACAATCTGGCGGGCTAACCGCCGTTTCGGAATCAGTCGGATCACAGGTGGCTTTCGTTGCTCCAGAGGTGTCACCCCTTTTTTCCTAGATCTTATGAAGCCAAGGTCTCCTCGTCCGATGCTTAGTATCGCCCATCGGGCAATTTTAGAGTGCCGAGCATAGCATCCGGGTTTCGCGAGAACAGCTTGTTCAGTCTAGCCGCCTCTGCTCCTTTCTCGTTGTCTGTGTACAGCTTTCTTGCTAAGCCTTACGTATTGCACCCCGGTATTCATCCCTCATCGTCATAAATGAGGTACATAGCTCGTTCCTTTTGCCAGTAATGTAAGGTCTCAACCTATCTCTGGTTTCCTTCCGAAGCTCTTCACTTCTTAGGTCCGTGGAAAACTGGTCCCAGTCCACTATTCTTGGATTTTTGTCTGACTTAGGGCCCTCGGGGCAACTCGACCCCATCTGCTTGAAGTTTCTTTCCTTCCCAGGGCCTTGTCTCGGACACTGAAGAGCTCAAACTACTCCGCAGTGAGCAACGAGTCTGCGTAGCTCGTGTTCGCCACCACCACCGTCAGTGGGTTAGTCCTCTGGGCAGCTGTCAGTCCAGCCCACACGACTCCCTCTTGGCTGATTGCTGGGCTTTTCTGTGCATCTTAATAGGATAAGCTCTTGCTCCCTCAGCGGGGTGACATCTGAGCCCTGCCCTATGTTCTGGGCCTCAGTGCTGGTTGTCGGCGTTGAAGTTGGCGATGTTTCAGACCTCGCAGCAGCTCTCCTAACTTCTTGGAGGACGCATTGCCGCCCCCGTTTTCATAGCCTGATTTAGAGAGACCATCAAATCCTCAGGTCCCGGGGGAGCTGGGGGCACAGCCGCCACCTGAGTTTGGTTTGCTGGAGATACAGATTGGGAGAAAAGGGTTATGGTATACCCGAGAGACCGTTGGCAGACCTTCGTACCCCTAGGTGTCAAAGTACCACGGGCAGGATGACTCTACACCCATGGCTTAGGAAGGTGGCTATATTGAGTGAGACCTTGATCCAGGGATCAAGAAGGCCCGTGTTAGCTAGGCTCTTTCACCCTCCGACCATTCTACAATCATATATACCAGGAGAGCTCGATTATAGGAATCCCTCTTTCTCACCCAGGAGAGCCCGTCTATATGGATCCTTTCGAGGTCCATTTGACGCCCTCGTTTGTCACTTGAGAGGCTCTTCGACGAAGAGCAAAAGTTTTTAGCTACAAAATTAAAGGAAGAGGTGTTGAAAAAAAATTAACATCGACTTCACTTTCTCTCACCCTGGTAAAAAAAAAAAATAAGATAAGAAAAAAAATCCCGCATGAAGCCATCCTGAGCGTAAACGATGAACAGGGTGCAGGAAATGCGCAAGGAATGTTTGATAGCATTATTTGGAAATTAGTAAAGGAAATTATTTTATTTTCCATATATTATGAATGAATATTTACATATTATGCTATGAGTTTTTTTAATTCAATGGAACTTAACAAACTCAAATAATGCAAAAAGACTTTCAATTTTTTATTTCCCTTATAGTCTTTCGACTCTTTTGTTTAATTTTTTGAATGCTTGTAATATCTCTTGAATTCATCTTTAGGTATTTCGCGTTTTATAGATTTCATAAATTCGTTTGGATTGTATATAGAAAGCGCAAGATAAAGCATGTCTTTCAATAAATACTGATACTTATATTGCGTAGTGATTAATTTTTGTCCTTCATAATTGTACAAATTGTCGGAAGTCTTAGTAACTTTGAAGGGCAAATGAGATAGAGACTATCCTTATATAAACTGAACAATGATAATTACTCAGACCCTTCTTAAAATTCTTCGAAAGTGAATTCATTCATTTAAAAAAAAATGTGGACTCTAATTGGCATCCCGTGTTTCATATTAGCGCTTTACCCTAATCCTATTGGTAAATATAATATCTATAATTTAAATTTCGATTTTATGCACAGTATACTTATTTCCTATTCCAAATTCTTCAAATAGCAATAACTATTTTTTCCAATGTTGAACTTCCCCCTAAAATAATTAAACACTATTTTTCGGCCAGTATGAAAATTATTCCAAGTGTCCAAAATTTGAATTTTTAAATCGTTTCAAGCAACAGAATATAGTATCAGAGCTAACTAAAATTTGGTGTATTTGGTGCCGTTTTGAGTTTCGACAAAAGTGAACTTCACAGGCTCATTTTGGCAATCATGGGTTAATTAATAATTTTGAGACTGTTTCTTTCTCATTTCGAGTATCGTCCTGTGTTTTGCTGAATTGTCATCCACCTGTCAGAATGATTTTCTTTTCTTCTTTTGAACGAAATAAATAGTAATGAGCGCGTCATTTATGATAATTATTACCTAATTTTCAGTTTCTTTTTATTTCACAACGCGTACCAGTTACACAATATTATCTATGTACTCTCACGGCACCTAATTGAAGCGTGAGTACATTTTAAGAGAAAAATCATCAAGTATATTTGAGAAATCTTACAAGTTTGAACAATTCAAGGTTATGCTTGGATTTTCTCAACATAAATGATTTATTGATCCCCTGTAAAAAAGGACTACATTGAAATCATTTAAATTTCCAAATGAATCTTCGCTTCCCTACAGACCACAGTGTTTAAGTTATCAAAAACTGAGCTATAGCTAAGGGTGTGCAAAAAGCTCGAAACTTGGAGTCGACTCGAGCCGACCTTTTTCCAGTCGAGTCAAGTTCGAGCGTGCTCAAACTTTCGACTATTCAAAATTTTTGAGCTACGCGAATGGCTTCGAGGACTTGAAAGTTCTAAGCCCACTTACAAACCGATTTTGGAAAATCTCAATGAACCAACGGATGTACTCGTATCTGAAACTCAATATTAGGGGATGTTTCAGGATTTTTGACACAATTTAGGAGTAAGAATTCGTCAATTTTGATACAGAGTAGCAACCACATTAGTGAGAAATGTAACAAACTGACGGACTTCTATAAGACTTAGAATACTAAAGTTGTGTGCGAGCTTATGATCATAAATTGATGGTCAAATTCCAAAATTGGAACTTTTGAATCCTGAATAGCAACCAGGTTTGAAAATAATTTATTATATTCAGGAATCAAAACCTTTCAGCCTTCTCGAAATAATAAAGGGTTCTGAAGGGGTTCGGATCCACACCGAACCGTCGAATTTTCTGAAGGGACCGGCCTGGACCGAACCCTTTGAAAAATCTCAAAGGCTGCTTCTGAACCGAAACCTGGTTGAACATTCATGTTTCTATTACGTGTAACAATAACAATGTTAATTATTATTTTTGTTGATGAACATTGAAAAATAGGATTATCCAAAATAATTCAAATCCAAAGATAATGATCAATTGTACTTTCGAAAATTCTGTCGCGTCGGCTGAGCGGCTAGTCTGCTTCTCGAGCAATCTAGTCGACGCGATTTATACCCGGCGATGGGAGCCCTTCAGTCGCACGTTGGGTTTCGCGTCATTCGGAAGGGCGCTGTAAGATCCAATGAAAGGCAGTCATAAACTGAAATGCGCAACTCCTGTCGCTCAAACGGAACTCCACCTTTAGGCTTCAATGTGCATGTAGAAGGCCACAACTTGGTCTTTACACCCTACCGAAAATCTAGACGATTTCTAGATAAGATTGGCTAGAAGCACATCATCTATAATTTACCCCTTTCTAGATGATACTAGAAAAATCCTAGACTTAGAAGAGTCGTAGGTAAAACTTACTAGACGCCACTAGATGAGCTCTAGACGGACCCTAGACAAGGCGACCGCTACAAAATTGTCCCAGACTTTTGCTAAAGGAGCTGAGTCTAGAAAGTATCTAAAAATAATCTGGATTTCCAGTAAGGCATCCCGCCTAAAGTTTGAATATCGTCATGGTTAGGTTTAAGCTAAGATTTGCATATTGTAATAGGAACGTCTAATTTTATTTTACATAAATCACTATTACGCGTTATTAAATGATGAACAATTAAAAATTAGATAAATATTATTGTAATTAATTTCTAAATTACTATTTGTTTAGACCAATTAGAGCAGAGCGAAAAAGTTATTTTGAGAGGTGATCAGGTGGGTGGAAGTTCGGTCCAACACTCTGCGACTCTCAAACGAAGATAAATTCAGTCTCATAATGATGAATTTTCCTTAGATGTGTAATCTATCACTCGCTCAGCTACAACCATACGGGATGGCTATCTTAGGCATGCCCCCGAAGTGAAAAAAATCTATAGAATTTCAGTAGAATGATTCTAGGCCGACTTCAAGGTCAGAGGTTGCAAATACACTGATTATAACACATTTTGAATAGATTGAAGTTAATTTTTGAAAACCAAACACTGATCACTTGCGATAGAAGTTAATTATACAATTCAAGGAAATTAAAACGGCGGAATCTTTTCAAAAAATTAAATAAGATTGGGGAATGAACTTTTGAAATTGAGATGGACGTCTCATAACAAGACGTCCATACTCGACTCGACGTGAACAGAGAGTAAGGAAAAAGTGGCAAATTCCGTGCGCACAGACCCTAGCAGATGTTATTCCATTGGCAGATAACCGACTTGTTATCGATACTAGATTTACTTGATATAGGAATCTGAGATAAGACACCAGACCCTCTGCCCAGGCCTTATTCTAGTGATCGAAATAGCAGAAGACAATACCTGACCCCTGAAGACTAATATGGCTAACCGCAAGCTGCGTGTCTAGCCAGGTTCCTCTTCAATTCGACAGCCTATTTTCTCCTGAGTGACGTGATGAGCTGACTTGCCTGAGTCTGACCCTCTGTGCATCCAGTTTGCGACATGTCATCCAGGTCGCTAGTCAACATTGATTACGAGTCCTACGGCTCCTTAGTTATCATTGGAAATAAGAAAGAAAAATAACGATTGTGATCAGTGATTTAGCTAAAATCTTTATATTATCCAAATAAAAATAAAAAAGGTGCTCAAAGTTCCAAGAGTGTTGTGACAAACCTGTGTTTAAGTTGCCAATTCTGCAACCTCTTTTGTGTTCATTTATTCTCGTTTCAAACCTTCTGCGAGTTTCACCAATGTAAATTTTATTAAAACCTTTACATTTTCTTAAATAAACTACGTTTGAAAAATTTCAATTTTTTTCGGAATCTTTCTTATTTATACGAGATCTAATGAGAAAGACACGTTGTTCTTTCAGGTGGACTAACCTCTGTTGAGTGTTGATGCATTTTCTCCAATGTGACGACGTGTAGTTGGACTGTATCTTATACGTATGAAATCCAAGTATCCCATTATCCCAGAGCGTTATGGACTCATTTTTGATAAAAACAAACAACTTTCCAAAGAAATCTTTAAGAACTGAAAATTGTGAAGAAAGGTTTTCACTTCTTAAATATTGTTTTGAGAAGCTGTTTGTTTTCATCAGAGATTATAACACGCCTGTTTCCATTTTTAATAAAACGAACTGTCTTTCTCCCATATGCGTGGCGAGGTCAACGAAATGCACATTGTTAGATATAATTAAATTATAAAATCATTGTTGTATAAATATAATGTATATGTATGGAAATATGATCCACAATAATTTTGAACTCGAAGTAATGGAAAGATACATTAACTCTACATCTTGTTAAGTTTTTATAGAGCAAAGAATATTTATACAGGGTTCATGATAAAAGTAATGCACATCACTGTACTATGATGTGAATATCCATCACAGCGCACTCCGCCCGGCTTGAAAAAGTAGTGGGGGTCTGCCCTTTCAAACGCGTCCGGGCTAAGTTGGCTCCGAGTAGTGGGACCGTCAGGACGTGGTTTCGCGTGAACCGTGTTTTTAAAAGTTGTAACACGGTGCGATGCAGGGTTCGCTCGAACAACGATACGACATTAAATTTTGCGTGCGGCTTGGGAAGAATGCTAAGGAAACCTACTGGATGCCTGGAGAGACCTTCAAGGATGATTGCTTGTCAAGAACATCAGCCGGTAGATGGCAAAAGGCGTTAATGGAGGGCCGGGAGGAGGTCCACTCCACCACGACAATGCACCAAGTCACACGGCCTTCATCTTCGCCGACTACCTGATCCGAAACATGACCACAGTGGTCGCCAGCCCCCTTACAGTCGCGATCTTCCTCCCAGTGACTTTTTTCTTGTTTCCCCGCTTGAAGAAAGAGCTCCAAGAAAAACATTGGGAGTCCGTGGAAAACATTCAAGCTCATGTTACAAGGTATTTAAAAGGCATTCCGGCTGAGGACTATAAGAGTGTCTTCCAGGCATGACAAACACGTCTCCGCAAGTTTATTGATGTAGAAGAGGATTATTTTGAAGGATTTTAAACATTTGTAACGATCGGATCAATAAATCATTTTTTATGCCACCATGTGCATTACTTTCATAATGAACCCTGTACGACCACAGTCTAGCCTACTTGCGCTAAATAAAATGTGATCCTCTCTTTCTTGTTGCAGAGTTAAGTTCACAGTCTGAATTTTTGCCTGATAGCGATCGCGTTGATCGTGTGCCTCGTAGCGGACCTTCTTCTGAAAGAAATCATAAGCTCGAGATTGACCTGAATTATCCTCCTGCTGAGTCACCTCCTCGTGGCAGGTCCAGGTCTCCTACAACCAGACTTCGTCCTCTTTCCAGGTTTATAACATCACCTGAAAGTCTTCCTTCTCCTGACGGACAGGGATGTGGACTTGATCAACTTAGTTTTATTCGACTTATTCCCGTTTATAATCCGCAACATATATTCGAACTTCGAAGATACATTTTTCCTGCCGATCAATCACTTAAACTGCCAATGGCAACGCGTGGATATATGCCTATGCTAACGCAAGAACAAATTGTATTATCAACGTACAATGGTGACGCTTTTGCAATATTAGAGAATATGAATGTTTTCGCTGGAATATATAAACGCATTAATCACGATATGAGACGTGTGAAAATAAACATGAATAGCCGCGATGTTGCCCGATTGAATCGAGAAGAAATCGAATTCACTCCAGTAGGTGCACGAAACAAAATCACGTCGTTTTATCATGTAGTTAATATAAACCTCACGCCTCAGCACCATTAATAAAAGAGTGTGAAACATAAATACAATGGTCCGGGTGTTATCGTTCTCGAGGCTTTAATCTTTCACCAATGTTCCAGCAAGTCTTTTTCGGAAGCAGATAAGAAAATATGCCCACCTTCGCCACAGTGCGCCTAAACGATATATTGGATGCAACAAGTTCCAGAGGTCGTACTCCTAAAGTGATTTAAATGTTTCTGTTTTATTACTGAAGGTAATTAAATTATAAAATAGGACTGTTAAGATGAAATTAAAAACATACTTATTTCTAGTTCGACTTCAAGGTGAGACAAAAATATAATTTTTTATATATAAATCATTGATTTCAAAGTTTAATCGATACCTGTTCGAGCACTAAATAAGACAATCATGTCATTTGAGATCAACCCAGAGTGGAACAGCATATCAATAAAACTAGAGGCAAAAAAAAGACTGCGAAAGTATCAACCGAACAAAGTATTACATCATACAGCAGCGCAGCGTAGCCAAATATACATTTATTTTCACCATGTTGCACGGTTTAGAAAAATCCAAGAAAAATATATGTGATAGAGGTTATTCTACTTTAACCAATCTTTATTCGTTGAAAATTAAAATATTTTGCTGAAAATTCATGAATTTTGTTTGAAATTCGTCGATTCCCGTTGAGGATTTAACTATTTGGTTGAAAATTATCTTCTTCTGGTTAAATATAACTGCTTTTAATTCAAAATTGAAATCTTACTTGTTTGAAACACCAAGTATTACATGCTTCGATAAGAATTAATCTGAACTAAATTGAAGGAAATCTTTCGAAGTCTTAAATTCAGGTAATTAATTTCAATTCTTAATAATCCTAAAATTTTCAATAGAAAGTATACAACAGAATTAAAAGAATTCAGATAATTGAGAAAAGTTTGAAGAATTCGAAATATGTGAAGAAAATTAAAATGCATTCAGAGACTCCATGGGCACTCTTCATTTAAAGTAGTTGATTCTTATTTCGAGTAATCCTTAATGCAAAGAATTCAAAAGATTTCAAAGGATTGATGAGATCGGCAGAATCCGAAGGAATTTTAAACATTTCTAAGAATGCAAAAGAGTTTAAAAAGTGCAGAAGAATACAACAAATTAAAATAATTCAAAATAATTTAAGGAATTCACAATATTCAAAAGAGTCCTGAAGAATTCAAAAGAATTTTTTCAGGTTTAGATTTAAGGTTATCTCTAATTATTCAATTAAAATAATTGTAATTATTTAAATAAATTAAAAACTATTCAAAGAATTTACGAAAGATTCGAAAAAATTCAAAGGATGGAAAGTCATTTACAAGGATTGACATAATTGAACAGAAAAAAAGGGATTTTAGAAATAATTGAAAAAGTTGTGATAATTTCAATGAATTCACAGGAGTTCAAACGAGGGCAGAGAATTGATATTAATTCAAAGATTTCAAAAGGAATTAAAAATAATTCAAGAGCTTAAACATTTATATTTTGTATTTTAGAGTTCATGTATTTTGTTGAAAATTCATCTATATTGAAAGAAACTTGGTTGAAAACTAATTTTTGCAACTTAAAATTTAGTTTTTCAATTTTTCGTTCAAAATTCATCTTTTATTTACTATAAAATTCCACTATTTGCTTGAAAGTTAATTTATTTGGTTGGAAATACATCTTTCTGATGGAAAATTCAATTATTTGATGAAGAATTCATTTTTTAATGAAAAAATAAATATGTAACTTTACACTCCTACCCCGCGGTCCCCGAATAACCACAATAGCGAGTGTATTTTGTTAAGTAGTCTTTTATTGTTAAGGATTACTTTTCTCAACTTCAAATTTAACAATTGGATTTTTGTGTAATAATCTACTTATGTTGGTTGAAAAGTTAACTAATTCGTTTGGAAATTTATTTATTTGTTTGAAAATTAAGCTTCCTAACTTCAAATGTAACTAATTGATTTTTGGCTGAAAATTTAGCTGCTTTATTTAAAGCTCATCGGTTTGGTTGAATATCCGTCTTTCTTGGTAGAGATTTATTTTTCATGGCTGAAAAGTTGTTGAGTTTCGTTTGAAATTAATTTTTTCGACTAGAGATTCAGATATTCAATTTTTGGTTTAAAATTGATCATTTTCATTCGAAATATCAACTATTTCGTTAAAAATTTGTACCTTATCCTCGAGGGCTAAGGCGTAGGGTTCAGACCCACTCCGTCGGCTTGCGATTTTGATTCTCTTCTCGCATTCTGGAAGAGCCTCGGCGGCCCATGCGGTGAACACTAGCCTAGCAAGGGAGTTGTTCATCTCCGGAGTCTCGTGTGAGCCGAAAGGCGCCCCAATGACTGATCACAGAAATATTATATGCTTCAAAATTCTATCTCATTCCAACGTCCAGTGGTGGTGTAAAGGAAATTGCAATGGAATACATAATCCCGGAACTGGCACTGAGACCAGCGTCTTGCTGCATCGACGATGCACCCGGAATACTGGGAACAAACCAAGGGGTCCCGACAGGCGAACGCTATCGTGAACTTCACTTATAGGATGGACAGAGCCAGTGAAATCCTGAGATTACCCAAGATAGACCAGAGTACAGTGGTTCAGATGCTCACAGAGAACAACCGGTACAACTAGGGGTCTCCACAATCAACAGGTGCAGCCTGACCTAGGATCGACTAGCCATTTTCAGGATCTACCAGTTTTTTTCTATTGGAAACTGAGAGAAAATGTATGACTTCTTGAAAGAAAATATTAGTTGTCAGGCTAAGACGGAGGCTTTGGACCCACTCCGTCGGCTTGCGGGTTCGATTCCCGCCTCGCACTCTGGAAGAGCCTCGGCGGCCCATGCGGTGAACACTAGCCTAGCAAGGGAGTCGTTCATCTCCGGAGAGTCGTGGGACCGGTACCTCTATAGAAAAAAGTTCTCTAAGTACCTAAAGCTGTTGCTCTTGGTGGTTCGAAACCCACCTTGAACTGTGTAGGTCCCCCTTCCACCACCAAGTAAGTGTGGGGTGTGTAAAGGAATAGGGAAGAGATACAAGAAAAAATTGAATCCCTAGAGGACACATTAGAAGCTTCAAAGAAGAAAGAAGCAACTCTTTGATACACTTTTTTGAGCACTTTGAGGCTCCTTCTTGACAGTTTTGTACCAAAGCTGAGTAGATCCTACCTATTGGCCCGGGATCGCTGTTGGATACAGCATCTACCTTTGGAGACCCCTGGCTTAAACCATCATACGCACATAATGGGGTTCTGCCTCACGACAGAGTGCAGGAGATGTGAGGGGGATGATGGGGCCCATTTCGTGGAGCTGAAGAAATTTTAACCTGATCAGTGGTTGACATACTGCGCTTTACCAAAAGGTCTGGTGGGTGGGAAGAAGATAATGCTGTTCAAACCACTACGTCTTTCAAAAATTTTGGTGTTTGTTTTTCTTTTCACCGTTACCGAGAATGTACACATTTAACTTTTAAATTCGATTGATTTTCACGTTTGTCAATTAGTATTTAATTTCATTGACTTCAAGGCGACAATACGTGGTTTCCTTGCTACCCCAAGCCAGCCGACATTAATTCGCCAAGAATCTTTGTTTTAAAATATACGATTAAATAAATTATTTCTTAAGTTTGAACATGAATTTTTGCAGGATGTGTGAAAGACTACATTTGGTGTAACGAACTGGAATATCTCCTCACAAAATTTGCGCATTGCGTCAGAAAAAAATTGATTTTTGCAATGTATGACATGGAAAACTTGATAACGACGTTTGCACAAAGTTTAATCGCCTAGAGTCGCTATCAACTCGAATCATGTCCTTGGTAAAGTCAACAATTGTATCAACGTTTAACATATTTCATAACGATGGGCCAACAAAGATACTTTTATTTGAAACTATACAATTTTCGTTAGACAATTCTTTCTATAACTATTTTTGAATCAAAGCTTCTTGTTCTATCGATTAAGCTATCCAATATCTAAACAGTGTACTTTTTTCTAATTTCTAATTTTATTTTTTATTCTGAAAAATTTAATATTTCCAAAATTTCAGTAAAACATTGCATTTTCTATAAATACTGACTAAGAATAATGAAACATCTGATAAAATACTTTTCAGTGAGTTGTGCACACAGGAATTCAAAAATTAAAAAAGAAATACAAAATGGCGATCTATTAAAAATTTCTAAAATATCTGTTTTCTGCAGTTTTCAAGATTAATCTGTTTTATTGAATAACTAATCATTTGGTTAAAAATTCGTTTTATTTTTAGGTTTAAAATTCATCTTTTTGAGTTGAGAATTCAACTATTAGACTGACAATTCATTCATTCTGTTGAAAATTTGCCTTTTTAATAACATAACTATTCCAATTATGGTTGAAAATGGATATTTTTAATTTATATGGAAAATTGTCTAGTTCAGAATTTAATCATTTGGTTGAAAATGCATGTGTTTTATTCATAATTCGTCTTTTTTGGTAGAGAATTAATCCTTTTGGTTGGAAATTTCCCCATTTTTGTTCAAAAATTCATCTCTTTGGTTGAAAATTATTCTAAATGAAATAGTGAATAATAAATAAATAATGAAATAATGAAAACTAAAAGAGTTCAAGAGAATTCAAATAATTTCCAATTTGGAGTAATCCTTAATTTTTTGAATTTAAAAAAATATAAAGATTTCTAAAGGATGTACATAGTACAAAGAATAACAAATTATTATTCGATGGATTCAAAATAATTAAAAGAGTTCCAAAAATTTTTTAAATTCATTAGTATGAACAATAAGTTAAAAGAACTCAATGAATTCAAAAAAATTCAAACGAATTCAGAGAATTTAAACAAATTCAAAGAATTCACGATAATTTCCAAATACTTATACATATAAATAAACATACTTATATATTGTAACATGTTGAGACTTTTTAATAATTTTTTTAATTTGCTTGGATTGTATATGGAAAGCGAGAGATAAAACGTTATCATTTCTTCAAATACAAACTGATATTTCTACTGCGTGGTAATAAATTTTTGTTCTTCATAATTGTACAAATGGTCATAAATCTTAATTATTCAAAAGAAAACATGAGAAAGCCATTATACTTATACTAAGTGAAACATTTTCAGCAATATTCATTAGTCAAACTCTTATTCAAACTCTTATTCAAAAGTGGATTTTTTCATTTAAGAACAATGTGGACCCTAATTGACATACTGTGTTTTATCTTAGCTATTTGCCTCAATTCTATTGGTAAATATATTATCTATAATTTAAATTCCAATTTATTGCGCTGTGTATTTATTTCGTAGTCGAAATTTTTCGAATGAAACAAACTCTAGAAGAATGAAAAAAATCACAGAAAATCCAACATTATTTTTTGAAAAGTAGAAAATTTTTTTCGCAATTTTCCAAACTTTGAATTTTCAAATCGTTGCACAGACGAGACTATAGTATCCGACCGAAGTGAAATATTGAGAGATTTATTACACTGGAAGAAATAATTAGACGGTACACGTATAATTTTAGTTATCCTAAAGATACGGTATTGCTCGCTCAGCTACATCCATACGGAATGGAATTTTTAGGCATACACCCAGGTGGAAAATTCAATAGAATTTGAGTAGAATGATTGTTTAGAATTCCTATGAGAATCCTAGACAACTTCATACATAATTTTTAACATGAATACTACAAAATTTCGTAAGTACCAAAACACGAAGAAGGACCTGGCCCGATGTCTAGCATTTCCTGGAGCACTATCTACATTCCTCAGGTCGATTGGGGAAATGAGCCTAATCTGATATATCTACCGAAGCCTGATTTCAAAGGACTCCCGATCCATAGGTAACCTAAGAAGATTTTCCCAACCTCCCAGCTGAAATTTCCTGTACAGGAACCTTGAAAGATCTTGCACATGTTCCTGTACAGGAACCTAAACACGAACCTGCACAGCTAATCTTCACGGTTCCTGTGCAGGAATTTGGCGAAAGAAACCATACACGATCCTGCAAAGGAACCTGTATGCAAGCTAACCTTTAAATGATCATGTACAGGTTCCTTTACATAGTGAATTGAGGTGTGGGTTCATGTACATGATCTTGTTCAGGATCCTATACATGAACCTGCATAGGAACTAATCCGCGAGGGCTCGATAGTGACTTGGATCTCTCGATAATGAGTTATATCTTTAAGGGAATAAAAGGAATAAAAGGATCATGTGCAATTTCCTTTGCCAGATTCCTGTACAGAAACTGTCAAGGTTACCTGTATAGGTTTGTATGCAATTTCATGTACAGGAACATGTGCAGGATCCTCCAAGGTTTCTGTACAGGAATTTACAGTTAGGATGTCTGAGCTACAAAACGTGGCCCCGTAATGGAAGCCATGAATAGTCCTCGCGAGTATTGAAATCAACAAAACCCAAAAACCAAAAGTTGCACCATGTCAACGATGACATAATCTTCGAGAAATTGTAGATAATTTTTTACGAAAGGGATGACATGTGACTACTTTATTCCCAACAGTTCGACCTTAGTGCAAAAAGTATCTCACCAGGTCTTTACGATAAAATTCTACAGGAAGTCTTCAAGGAATTAATGTCCAGCAAAGCCAAGATTCACTCCAAATTAAATCTAGATGGTTCTCGTGCAAGGTGTCGCACCAGTCGTTTAAAATGAAATTCTACAGGAATGCTCTCAGAAATTGATGTTTAAGATGTCTAGTATTGCTCTGCCCTCAGTTTTACTGCCAATTTTTTGGAATTTACTATGTTTGCTTTTATTCAGGTTTAAAATGTGATGTCTGGTTAACGACGTTGAAAACAGTTCCCAACCTTGAAATTGAATTGCCTCATCTTACTCCATGAATACTGGAATCACATATGTTCAGATAATTAGGGATATTCCTGTATTGGATCAGATCTGTATTCCGAGTGAAAAATTGGTTAATTTAAATAGTTTTTGTGTAAAACGTTTTTACTTTCTCATCATTTATGATTGAGAAGGTATTAGAATTTTCAGAAATTTCGCACCTCAGTTTTTCGAAGGATCTTCACGTTTTGAGACCCCCTGAAGCCGAAAATCAAGTTTAGACGATGGCGTCTGTCTGCCTGTCTGGATGTCCTTCTGTCTGTCTGCCTGTCCGACGACCGTCCGTCCATAAACACGATAACTTTCGAGAAAATTAACGGATCAGATCGAGCTTTGGCACCATTTTTGTAGGTTCTAAAAGAAAGAATGAGTTCGTTCACAAGCCATTTTCGATAGAAATCCAAACAGTTAGAGCATTTTCAAAATTTTTTGGATAATTATTTTTAAGATTAAAAAATTCTATGTACGGCTGTTCATAGTACTCAAAAAGCCGAACTATATACATCTTTATGACTTTTTTCAATAAATTAAAAATTAGCAGAGTTAGAGCGTTTACAAAATTTGAAAAATCAATAAAAAAAAATGAAAAATCCAAAATTCGATTTTATGTTCGAACTGCCAGATATGGAATAATATGAAAAAACGAAAAATTTTTTCCCTAAAAAGATTTACAGATTCGTTCATAATCACTTCTTGACAGGACGAGTAGTTTTTGTTTTATTCCTGGAACATTGAAAATGAAAAAAAAAATTTTTTGGAAAAACGACACAAGTTACAAAAAAAAATTAGTGAAAGATTTGGATTATTATAAATTTGTTACAATTTATGACATTTTCATCATTTATGATTGAAAATGTATTAGAATTGTCCAAAATTTGACACTACAAAATTCAAACTTCGAACCAAATAACGCAAAATACGAAAGAGGTCTTGAAGAGGAATTATAGCTTTTGAAAAGTTTTACAAAGTTTCTCTCAAACATTTTTTCATAGGACTCGTCATTTTGGATTTATTTTTCGAAAATGATCTGCAGAAAATCGAAAATTCAAATTTCGAACCAAACGGCGTAAGATAAAGGAACAAACTTCAGCAAGGAATTGCAGCTTTCAAAAAGTACTATAAAATTTATTTGAATCATTTGCTGATTAGACTTCTCATTTTGGTATTATTCTTCGAAAATACTATGAAAAAAGTCGAAAATTCAAATTTCGAGCCAATAAACGACGAAAAATATGGGGACTAGTTTTTGGAGGAATTTCAGCGTTTGAAAATTCCTACAACATTTCTTTGTACCATTTTTTTGACACAACTCTTTAACTATACTTGATTACGATAAAGTTGTACTTGATAAAGTTTCATTCAAGCATTCCCAGTGCATAAAATTATTATCCGAGCCAAGCGAGCTGCACGCACAGCGTGCGATAAGACCCATGTGGAAAATTTTGTTGGCGCTGGCCTGGTCCAGAACACTCCGTCTGGTTTCCGGTCTTCACGCTGACCTGGCGGTTTGGCCTGGGCCTGGCCAAGAGTATAACGTTTTTCCTGTTTAGCCCCAGGCCAGACCGTCTGGTCAGCCGATAGTTATGGGATGAGAAAAGAATTGTCTTGTTTTGATAGTACGAATTTCTTATTTTCTATCTTTTTAAACACCCTGTAACTTTCTTGAAATATGTCGAAAAAATTGGCTGATCGAACTTTGGACTTTTTTTGCTCTTGGCTTGCTGATTAGCGGCAGTCCTGGGACAGACCAGACCTTCCAGACCAGATAGTCTAGTGAAGGTCAGACCTGAGCCAGATCAGATCTTTCAGACTAGACAGTGTAGATGAATCCAGACCTGGGCCCTAAGTGTAAAAATTATCCAGAATTCCTTGAAGATTTTGTCGTTGTTGGCCTGGTGCAACATCCGAAAACTAACAGAGCCACGTGTAACACGAACAAAAAATGGGATATTAATGTATTTTCGTAAATAATCTGCGAACTCTGAGAAAGAATTTATGAACTCGGTTCATAACCTTTTTTTCGTGCATAATTTCAAAAATATACGAGTAATTGGAAGAAGATTTTCAGGAACTGTTCGTAAGAAACTTCAAAACTTATCCATACATTTCTCATAGAAATAAGGCTTTAATGTTTCATTTTTTTATCTCGTATCCCAGAAATTGGAAGACCTTCTAAATCAAACTTTCCCGTAGAAGTCATTCAGAAGTCGTGTTTTTGGTACTTTTGAAATTTTCTCTAATTCATACAGAAATCATGTAGAAAGTGGACTAAAATTCATGTACGATTTCTATAGAATCATTCTACTCAAATTCTATGGCATTTTCCCGCCTAGGCCATTATGATTACGTATTACAGTTTCTAAAGAATATTTTACCCGTAAAGTGGAAGTTTCGGACTCATTCGGAATCAAAATGATTCCGTCTTAGTCTGTCTGATTCCGAGCAACTGAATCCGTTTCATTCCGTGCGAATTCGAAATCTGTTTCCGAATCATTCCGAATCCAGTCCGTTTGAGTCTGCAAAGAATTTTATAAATTCAATCCGAACTGTCCGTCTTATTCCGAATTTCATTCGTAATAAGTCCGACTGTCTACGCAGGGGCTTATGTATCATTTCATTCAGAAACAATCCGCGTAAATCCAAACTTTTGAGAGTTCATTCCGAATGAGTCCGACTGACTCCGTAGGAGTTTCTGTGAAATTTCAGTCTGAATCAATCCGCATGATTCCCAATTTGGCTACAAATTGAATTCCGAATGCATCCGAATGATTAGCAATTATAGAAAAAATATTTTGATTTAATCCGCGTGAATCCGAAACTTTCGATAAAATTCATTCCGATTGAACTCGCATGATTTCGAATTCACTCCGAATGACTCCGCACTTATTCTTTTTAAATCTGTCTTTATTCATCAGATCACGCGAGCTCATTCCGAATGATTCCGTGTGATTCCGAATAATTTTGACCCATTCCGCCATTCAATTTTTTTCCCTCAACTTACGTTTCAAACGCAATGTGGCAATTGTATTCGAATCGAACGAAAATAATTCTGAATGTTGGAGGAGAGACACGGAACTCCTCGATAAGTGTGGAATTATTCGGACTGAGTTTTGAATGATGCGGGATAAGTCGAAATGACCTTGGGTTATTTGACGGATCCAGGCATTCGGAATGAATTTGCGCTTTGTACTAACTAACGCTAAACAAAATGTAATCCTCTCTCTCTCTCTCTCTGTCTCTCTCTTGTTGCAGAGTTCAGTTCACAGTCCGAATTTTTACCTCATAGCGACCGCGTTGATGGCGTGCCTCGTAGAGGAGCTTCTTCTGAAAGAAATCATATACTTGAAATTGACCTGAATCATCCTCCTGCTGATTCTCCTCCTCCTGCCGTGTCGCTTCCTCGTCACAGGTCCAGGTCTCCTACAGCCATCCTTCGTCCAAGTCCCAGGTTCACAGCTAGACCTACAAGTCTTCCTTCTCCTGACGGACAGGGATGTGGACTTGAACAACTTAGTTTTATTCGGCTTAGTCCAATTAAAAATCCTTCCCATATATTCGAACTTCGAAGATACATTTTTCCTGCCGATGAATCACTTAAACTGCCAATGGGAAGGTCTGGGTTCATACCTATGCTAACACGAGAACAAATTGCATTATCATCATACGATGGTGACGTGTTTGCAGTATTGGAGAATGAGAACGTTTTGGCTGGAATATACAAACGGTTTGATAGCACTATTAGACGTGTGAAAATAAACATTCATAGTCGCAATATTACACGATTAAATCGAGAAGAACAGGATTTGACCCCGGTTGGTCCCAAAAAATTAATTATGTTCAATTATAATGTTGTTAATGTAAACCACACAAATAATTGATTTCAAAGGTAAATAAATACCTGTGCGCGCTGTTAATCAGAAAAATCTGTCAGCTAAGATGAAAGCAGAGTGGAGTAAGTGGTTATTCTATATTAATTAATTTTTGTGGTTAAAATTTTTGTTTTTGCTGAAAATTTGTGTATTTCGTTTAAAATAAATTTTTTTTTGTGTAGAAAATGAATCTTGTCTGTGGAAAATTCTTGGTTTCCGGTTGAAAATGCAACTACTCGTTTAAAAATTAATTCATTATGAATGAGGATTCAACTGTTTTGTTGAAACTTTTTTTTTTGTGATTGAGCTCAACTGTTTTCGATTCGAAACTATAATCTTTTTTGTTTGAAACATCAAATATCACATGCTTCAATAAGAATTCATCTGAATTCAATTGAGAAGACATTCAAACATTCAAAATAATTTGGAGAATTAATAATAATAAAAAGAGTTCTGAAGAATTAAAATGAATTTCTTGCAGGAAAATAAGCCAACATACCATCTCTTATAGTCTTTTCACATAAAATAAATTGAAACGAATTTATAGCAATTACGAAAGATCCGAAAATATTCCAAGGATGCGAAATCATTTACAAAAATTCAAAGAATTGGATAGAAACAAAGAGATTTAAAAAAATAATAATTGGAATAATTGAATTGAATGTAATTTGGCGAATGTAAATTCTCTTTTGTTAAAGCTCCTTCGTTTTAAACGAATAAATTCTCATCACGTATCTCGTGCTTCGCCATCTATTTTGTCGAAAATGCGAACTTTTCTACATCATGTTCAACTCTAATATGTCAAATGTATAATATATTTATTTCTGTACCTCGGTCTGGGACTGCTCATTCATATATTGCAAAATAAAGTACAAATCTTATTTACCCTAATTAATTTAATATGAGTTTCTTATTTTACGACAAATTTAATTCTCAGCCACTCTGAAAAATGTTTCATGAAAAAAATCTCTTCCATAAAGTTAACTTCTTTATTTTCAACCTTATGTTTCACGATTTAAACTCAAAATACGCATCCAGATTCTGGGGGTACCAGCATCCAAGGCAACGTTCCCGACAATACCCAGGTAAACAATCAACAAAGGAATGCTTGTGCTCATCGAAGGAATTTTGATCGAGGATTAAACAATCAAGAACTTGATTTCATCAGAAGGGAACGCAATCTCTTGCTACGTGAGTAGGATTTTGCGAGATGAGAAAACAATTTCCTGCGAAATACTCCAAGACCAGAACCTGAGTTAAGTCTGCCGCGTTTAGTGAATATCGGTACAGTCAAGGAATTATCAGGCAATTTCAAAGAAAACAATGTAGAGTTTCGCAAGTGGCAAGAGCAGTTCAAATTGTTACGTGAAGTGTACAGTTTGGATAACAGCCACGCTCGTTTTTCACAAGGAGCCAAACTTAAGGTAAAGGCGCCGCTGTGGTTCCAGTCCAAGCCAGAATACGTGGTAATATTAGCCGATCGTCCAAACGGAAGAAAAGACATTGATGGAAGCTTTCGAGAAAGTTACACAGAAGAGTGATAAGAAGTTTCTAAGAACATCTAAATCTGAAACTTTTTTAGATTCCAATAATAAGACAAATTGTGAGGATTCTAAATCCAAGTCCGATGGAGCTTCGAAATCTCGATCAAGCGGAAGTCACTCTTCTGTTTGTTACTTTAACTGTAATAAATTTGGACATCTGGCACCAGATTGTAAAATGCTAAAGCGAGAAAAAGGATCCTGTTTTAAATGCTTCAAGACTGGACATCAAATTTAAAGATTGTCCAGGAAAAGATTCTGCAAAGGATAAGTCATCGCAGATCAGAAATGTATCGCAGCAGAACGTTGACGACGAACAGTACATTAAGGATTATATCTATGAGATTTTCTTCAGGGAGAGAAAATGCAGTTTGACTTTGGCTACTCTTCTCGACACAGGAAGTCCCATCAGCTTCATCAAGAAACCGCTCGTCCTTGCTATAGTGTTTAGTTGTAATGACATTAAGGATAGTCAATACGCAGGTATTCACAAAAGCGGATGGCAATACTACGGATTGGTACATGAAAGCGAAGTTTAAGCAATTGAATATATTTTAAAAATTCAAATTGATTACGATTTGGAGAAAATTACTCCGTTTCTTGACATGAATCCTGCAGTGGATTATAAAAGTCAAGCACGGTTACAAGAATTATATACTTGCGAATATTTAACTCCAGAACGACCAGAGACTCCCAACGATAAGGTGAAGCTCGTGTTGAGGCTTACCGACAAGCTGCCTTTTTATTTTGATGTACGCAGGTTATCGTTCGAAGAAAAAGTGAAGCTAGGAAAATTCATAGAAGGATTGATAATCAGAAAAATAATTCGCCCAGTTCATCGCCGTACACGTCGCCAATTGTATTGACATAGAAAAAGAACGGCATATTGAGACTACGTGTAGACTATCCTAACCTGAATAAAATAACTCTTTGAAATAATTATCCTCTTTTGAATATCGAAGATCAGGTCGATAAATTGCGCGAAAAGAAGTTTTACACATTATTATACTTAAGGATGGATTCCACGATATTACTGTTGCAGAAGAATCGATTCCCTTCACTGCATTTATATCACCTTTTGGTACTTTCTAATATATAGGTACAACGTTTGGGCTAAAAACGAGGCCTCAAAACTTTCAGCGATTCATTACTACCTTTTTTGCAAATCTGATTAGAACAGCTAACGCGCTTGCTTATCTCGATGATATTTTGATAGCAACCAAGACTTTGGAGTACCACTTTAAAGTATAAAAAGAAGTATTTTGATCAAGAGTTGCTACTAAGTTAGAATTGAGATTGGATAAGTGCAAGTTCCTTCAGACCAAAATTGAATATCTTGGTTATTGTGTGACAGAAAAGGACATAAGTTCAACAAATCAAGGAATAGAATCCGTTTTGAACAATCCTCAACCTAAGAATACATGGGAACTTTAGGTTTCTCTTGATCTACGTTCTTATTTTAGAAAATATATTAAAGAATATTCAGTTTTTGATAAGCCGCTTGATGATTTATTAAATTGCGGTGCCGTATTGGCTCTGGCCAACTCAATTCAGAAATCTACAGGAAAAATGCCAAGTAGACTACTTGTTGGCGCGAATCAGAAAGGTAAAATTGTTGATGGACTTGGTGATTATTTCGAGCGAGCTAAGTCCAACGGACAAATTTCTGCTTTTAGAAAAACTTATATTGAAAAAGAAGCATAAAATCAAAAAGCTTCAGAAATATCATAAAGCTTATTTCGACAAAAGACGAAAATAAGCCTATGAATACAAAGAAGGGGATTATGTTGTAATCATTAACTGCGATTCAACTTCCAGCGCTCCTAAGAAACTAATTTCTCATTGTAGAGGCCCCTGCGAAATTATACAAGTGTTAAGATATGATCGATATGTATTAAAAGGCATTCAAAACTTTCAGGTCACACAGAACCTCGTACCGGAACCTGATAGGCATGTCATTTAAGGCCTTGATGTCCCAGCTTATCTTATTATTATGTATATTCTCGAATTCGTTATAGTTTCTAGCTCCTCTGGAAAGAGGAGCTAGAAAGAATCAAGAGAGTCAGTCTCACATGAGCCGTGTCATTAAACATACAAAAAACCGTTTAACTTCACAAATGAATATACATTAAAATAACTTCAGTGTGTTTTATTGTATTACTAGCCTCCCCTCACACTTTACTCTTAAATGTGAGGAAAAACTTTGAATAATTTTGAAAGCCTTCTGCCTGAATCTCTTCGAAATTTTCTCCTTGAGTTGATACTAATTTGAGGCTCAGTTCCCCGGAAGACTATATCTGAGAAACCATTTTTATGGGAGTTATGGGGGTGAGTAGAAAAATCTAAACACATCTTTTTCTCTGAAACGGCTGGATCATTCAAAAAACCAAAGAAAGAACAAAAGAAGATCGGGCTCGGAGGAATAAACTTAGATGAAAAAACAAATGACTTAAGTTTCTCATATCTAAACAAGGAAAAAAGAACAGAAGAACTGACGAAGTACTTCAGAAGATAAAACGAATGACTGAAGCTCCTTCAATCTCAACTACTATTTCTGTACCGGAACCTTACCCTGTACGATGAGGAATTGCTTTTTTAGCCGCGAAACGGGAGACATTTCACAAAACGAGGAAAAGTGAGAAAATTTCGCAGCATGTCAAGATCGGAAAGACAATGCCCCCAATATGTAACCGAAGGAGTGAGCAGAGAGAACGAAGGCTGCTTCCGTAACTCCTGATCCCACTTCATGCCATGGCAAGCGCTTATTTGCAGGCGAGTTGAGGCTCAAGGACTACCTGGCTATTTCGGGGCCAGTCAAGGCCCTACGCGCGAACGGGAAGTCAGGGTATAAAAAGAAAGGTGATGAATCCGGAACAGTTTCAACACCAAAATCTTGTTCAGTGAGGAACTGTCTGAAGATCCAAAAAAAAAAAAAGGAAAATATCATAGGAACAAGTTCAGGAGGAAAAATAAATAAAATATAAACCTCATATTAATACCAACTCCGGGCGAAAATGTTGAACAAATTCGGCCGGGGTCAGCTTATACATGATTAACCTGCTATGGCCTTTAACAAAATCCTCTTTCATAGTAATAAAAAATTAGGGAAAGCAGAAAAAATTGAAAAAGAAGTAAGAAAAAAGAAGAAGTGTTCAGTATTCTCTTCTTTCATATATATATATATATATATATATATATATAT
>JAABKJ010004846.1:0-23791 GCA_011634705.1 Andricus grossulariae
GTTCGTGCAGTGATGTTACCGGACCGAGACTTTTTCAACTGCGCAAGCGTTGCGTATGGAAGGGGAAAGCCTCCTTATTGGCTAAACTTCATTGAACGATATCTCTGCGAAGAAAAATGATATCTTCAATTTTAAAAAACCGTTTTAAAGCTTAAGAGTTTTACTTTTATATGACACGACCTGATTTTAAAAAAAAGTTTTTCTCGATCTAACATAAGGTCCAATATACCAAAAAACTGCGTTTTTCGCACTTTTAGGTTAGGATATCTCAAAAACCTGACGTACTGGAAAAGTTCTGACCTCGGATTCAGATTCTACGCATAAAATTACATTGGAAATGACCCTTAGTCGGCCAACAACAATCGCCAACGATTTTTTGCAGATCTATGTGATTATACCATGACATACAAGACGCAGCTTGTAAATATAAAAACATGATTTCTATTTAAACATTTGTTAATTATATTTATAACATTCATGATTAATATATTTATATAATTTATAATAAACATCCAAGGCGAAGAAATAATTAAAAAATTATTATTAACCTCTCCGTTGAGAGTGTAGGGGAAGGGGAATTATTGGATGGCCCCCCATAAAGCCCTTCTCTGGATCCGCGTCTGAAAATCTATAACAAAATCATGGAAAATAAAGAGTTTCTTTTTCTTAACAAAGGGTAATTAATGACTACACAGCGTGCACAATGTTCTAGTTTAGCTAAATTTTTCTCAGTTAAACCGCTTAAATGATTTCAACTTGAAGATTCCTTGACATTCCATTTGTGCTTCAACTAGCCGCACCATAATGATATTCTATTCATAAATTATTTGATCGATACCAATCCCATGCTTATTTTCAGAGTTCAAGGTCCGATTTTTACGAATTTACGCAAGAATGTAGAAAAACGGAATAAATTTACGTTGCAGATGAAATCTTTTGGATGTCTTTCCGGGTGCTTGGAGATCTATGTAATACTAACTTTAGTTGAAACGTGCTTATCGTGACTTAGTTGCATCATTCGTGACAAAATTCGAGTAAATCGTATTGAAACAGATTCGAATGTTAATGACTATTTCAAATTTACGACGTGTGCGTCATAAAGTCGCTGACCAATTACGCGGTCGACCAGCTGGCGGCATGGTAGTTCGGAACATCTTAGCGGCGCGCGAGGACGCTTTCTTCGGTGAAAGGCTGTAACTAAAAAATACTTCTGTTACGAAAAGATAAAGTACTTTCACTAGACTTCGTGTGAATTCCGAGCTGGAAACAGGACCCAGGTACATATTTTATATATTATTCAATTGACTAGCATCATTAATTGCGAGCTACGTGCGCGTGTAGTTTTTCGATTTGAAGGGGAAAATCATTTTTAATACATAATAAAAATTTCGAATAACTATTTAACTGTTAAAAGTTTTCAAACACTTAAATTTTGCAAACTATAAGAAAGATTCAAGTCAGTTTAAAAGATAATGAGGTCTTTTAGAAGTTTGCAAAAAAATTTTAAATATTTGATTCGGAAATCCTTTCAAGTTTAAAAATATTTTCGTTGTCTTTAAAACTTCTGAAGGTTCCTAAATTTCTTTATATTTTGAAACCTACAAAAATTTCTTTAAAAGTTTCTTTTTTTTCAAAATTCTTAAAAAGCTCTTTTTTTTACAAGTTTTCATAAATCTAAATTTTGTATACATATTTTAAAATCTTGAAATTAAACATTTCTTATAGATCCGTTCATAACTTCTAAATCTACTACATAATTTTTTTAATTATACAAATTTCTCCTAAAATTAATTTTTTTTTATTTCTTCAAAATCTTCGAGATTCTTTAATGAAAACTTTAGAATTATTTTGAAATGTTGTGAAATCTTTTTAAATATTCTATTAGAATCAATTTTTAAAATTAAAAAATCAGTTAAAATTTTACCAGGAAACTAAAAAAAAATTCATTATCTTGAAATCTCTTAAAATCATTAACTAATTATTTTTTTCGAAATCTTAAAAAACTTGCATTTAGAAACAAATTTTCAAATCTTTATAAGTTTCAAATTATGTTTGAATCGTTTTCAGACTTACAGAGTTAGCAAAAGTACAAATTTTGCAGAGTTGCAAAATTTTTCTTTACAATATTCTTCATTCTTTTTTGAAAATTAAGACAACGTTTTGACATCTGTTTCCACTTTCTCTTAAAAATAATTTTTTTTTATCGTTTCAAATTTCTCCATGAATCTTAATAAATTTTATTATCTTGAAACTTTTCAAAATGGTTAAAAAGCTTCCAAATTTGTTTCTAAATCTTCAAAAATTTACATTTTGTTTAAAATTGATTTAAATCTTCTCAAGATTTAATTTCTTTAATCTTGTCAAAACTTCTAAACCTTCTAAAAACTTAAAAAAAAATTTTTCATGTTTCCAAAAACTTGTTAAAAATACAAAAATTGTCTAGGAATATAAAGAAAATATTTTTATTCTTTTGAAACCTTCTAAAACTCTTGTAATAATTATTTTAACAATTAATGATTCAAGAAAAATTAATTTGATTAATTACTAAATAATTGAAGCTTCTAAAAAGGCTACATAAAAAATTGAAATCCTTACCAGTTTTAAATTATTGTTGAATCATTTTTAAATTTCAAAATATCTCTTAAATTTACTCCAATTTTTTCTACAATTTTGTAATCTTTGAAAATCGCAACATTTTTCTTCAAAATCTTCTACATGCTTTTTTGAAATTTTAGGAAACGTTTTGACATGTTTTCTAACTTTCTCTCAGAATTCACTTTTTTAAATAATAAATCATTTCATATTTTTCCATAAATCTTGAAAAAATGTTATTATTCTCTTGAATCTTTTTAAAATTCTTAAAAAGCTGCTAATTTTTTTTCGAAATCTTAAAAAATTTACATTTTGTTTGCAATGTTTTTAAATCCCAAGATTTCAGTTATTTTCGAATCTTTTCAAAACTTCTTATACCTCTACATATCTTTTGAAACAATTCAGTTTTCCTAAAAAATTTTAAATCCTACAATATTAACAAAATTGTCTTAAAATCTTCCAGATTATTTTTCGACATATTTTGAGATCTTCAAAACTTAAAATTAATATTTTTAAATAACACCTAAATCATTTAAAATTTCCCCAGAAATCTTATTTTCGGTACCTATAAAAGTGTGCAGAAGTTTATAAATTACAATGCTGTATCAAAATTAAAAAAACATAATTATTTCCCAATATTAAAAATTATTGAAAATTAAAACGTTCTCTTTTATCAATGATGTTTAGAAACATTTAGAAATAAATTATATCTTATAATAAAATTACTTATTTGGACATTTTTATTTACAAAATCAATTATGCAGCAATCCATAATTTGAAAAAATAAATAAACAAATTGAAAACAACCACTAAAAGTCATATTCACATAGTTTTGCTACCAATCAGGTTTTCGAGAACGTGTCCGGTATCTTTGAAAAATTGGGTAACATCACTTTTTTAAATAGGAAATGCGTTAACAGATTGAAGAAAAATATATTCTTAGCTCTTCTTCGTATTTTATTTTTAGCTGCATATTTTTATTTGTGGTAGAATTTGAGTTAGAGAGAAAAACAAAACACGTTACGATAATAAGCCAGAAATTAGGCCACAATAAGTCTAACATCATTGCCAATTCTTTTACGGTGTTTTACTTTGACAATTGTTTAAACAAAATTACTTATAGATTTTTCATCAGTTCCTTGGTGATGAAAAGTCTACAAAAGCAAATTATATTCTTATCTGAAAATTGACTTTTCTTCAGTTTCACTTTTGATCTAAAGTATTGTATAAAGAACTGAAGAAGGTAATTAGAACACATGTTTGTAACATAACTGTTGACATAACTAATCATAATTACCCGAAGCCTAGTGAGTATTTTATCATAATTTTGTAAGAAAATGAGCCTGCAACGGCATAATCTTGAAACTAAATGTTTGATGATAAATGACAATTTGACAATAAATGATTGATTGTTTGATAGTTCTACTGTTCTTTTGTATACCATCAGCAAACGAAGACTGGAAGCCTTTCAGTAGCTCAACTTCTTCGAAAGACATCATTGGTGAATTCATCTGCTTGGAAATAGAGCCTAAAGTAATTAAGGTAACTGTTTTTTAAATTAAAAAATTCTCACGCAAATATTTTTATAACAAAAAATTTACTTTTTTTAAGTTTCTCTCGTAAATTAAAATTTTCACTAAGATTTTAAAAGTGCCTTTTTAACTTGGGTCTTTCGAAGAACTACGCAACCATTCTTGTGTCACTTCTTGATCTAATTTTAATATTAAACTCATTTATATTGAATAAAATACTTAAATTGATTCTGTAGTTAATTTTCTATTAAACTTGCATTTAAATTTTTAGTTTAAGATACAATTTAATGAGTCAGACCAATTTGATTTTGAGTATAAGTTGGTTTCAATATAATTCGATTCGAAAAGTAATTTGTAACTTCTGATAACTACTCAATATTTTTTTAACCGTTTCAATTGAAAAGCTTTTATCTATTTAATAATAATATAAAAACACACCATTACGAAATAAAGTTTATGTTTACTTGAAAGTATAATAAGATAAAGTTTAGAAATCTGTACATTGCATTTTTTCATTTAAGGTAGTTCTCGCGCCAAAAACCAGATCTCTGAAAAAAACATTTTTTCTATGATTTTAAGGATAAAAAATATATAATTCCTGATGTTATTTCCAATAAAAAAACATTATTTTCAATGAAAACATTTTAAAACTTCCAAAAAAAGTTTATTTTAATAATGCTGTTTGCAATTGAAGTTTTTCATACTATCGCTTCTTACAAAATTTTTAAAACTGATCGAATTTGGATAAATAATAGCTTAATTTTAATAAATAATAACTTATTTTTTCTTGAAAAACTTTCGGTACAACTCTACTGTTTCCAATTTTAAAACTAATTTTGTCTATTGCTGAAATAGAATTTAGAGAATTGTTCCTAAAAATTTGTAAAAATCATAAAATCAAGGGCAAGTTTTATTTTTTAAATCTGCACCAAGGACACAAATAAATATCACGCAATTGCTGAGTAATGATAAAAAAATATTTACGCTTGAAGTGGAAATTTCTCCGAAGCTAAAAATATGAGATTCATCGTTTATTGTGTTTGTTTGTTTACATATACAATGTTATATTCTAAAGCTGATTTAGAATGTTTTAAACTTAACTAATAATTTCTCATTATGATTCTTATTAATATCCACGAAAAAATTGTATGAATTATTTTATTTTAACAAAAATATTTTAAATAAAAAAATGAATAAATAATTTTTCAGAATTCAAACAAGATATATCTGCAAGGTAATATATGTATAAGCATTCTAATCTGAGTTTACATCTGTTAACAGTTGTACTTTTGCAATATTTATTTGTATTCCTGGTCTAGAGGAAAAGTTTTAAATTATAATTTTGCTGCAAATGATTTTGTCTTTGAAGCTAATTGTAAATATTTTTTGACTTGTTCATGCAATTGCAAAAAACTTGCCAAAAATATAATAGAGTTTTCAACTGAAAAGAATTTACTTTAATCTAAAAATATATTTTTCAAAGATGAGATAAAATTTATAATAACGGGTGAATTTTTCACTGAAATTATGAATCTTCAACTGGAATTGTAAAATTTTCAGTTAAAAAAATTAGTTTTCGATAACAACATTTTTTCAACAAAATAATTAATTTTTGAACCAAAGAAATACATCTTCAACTGAAAACATAAATTTTTAACAAAATAGTTTAACTTTGAACCAATTAGCTGAATTTTCATTAAAAAAGATTAATTTTCAACCAGGAAAATAATTTTCGACAAAAAAGACGAATTTTGAATCAAATTCATAAACAAGTGGCTTCAAGTGGCTCTTTTTTCAAACCCGTAGACTTTTTTTCAAATGACCAATACAAATGTAGCCAAACAAAAAGTTGTAAAAAAATTCCCAGAGAACGCATATTAAAAAGTCAATAGTCTATATTTCCTAACTTTTTGACAACGGCTCATGAAAATGTGTAAAAATAAACCAGCACTGATAAGTCTAAAAATATCGTCATTAAAAAACAGTTAGGTTGTACCCAAGCAAAGTTCAATTGAGAAAAATCTAAAATAAAACCTCCCGCCTTTAAATCACAATTGATTATATTTTTTAAATATAATTTTTTCAATCAACTTTAAGAAAATTAAAATAGATTCTGAAAATAAGAATAAGAAAAAGAATTAATTTTAATAAACAAATTCATTTTAATAAAAGCCAAATAATAAATACAATTACCATTCACAAAAATTTAAATATTAAAATAATTTAACTAACGTAAGGAAAATTCACGGTAGAGGAAGGACAGTTTTTCGTTAGTAAAAATGTGAAAATTAGGAAATTCAAAATCGACATCATCTTTAGGCTGTAACGGTGAAAACGTAAAGAACTTTTTCGAGATCAATAAATTACCTTAATATTTAAGATCAAATTTTTCAAGAGGTTTGAATTAAAAACGATATATTTCTAATTTAATTAATTTTACGAAAATTATGAGAGATATGCTGTTTAAATAATATCAGGATGGCCCTAGGTATTAATTAGGGAAAGTTATGGAAAAGTCAGGGAATAGTCAGAGAACTTGAAAATAATCTTGCAAAAGTCAGGGAATTTCTATAATAGGCACTTTAAATAACTGTCCAGGTTAATAAATTAAATTTTTTAAATTTGAATTGAAATGGTTTTATTCTATGTATAAAATTTTAAATTCTATGGATTTTTGACTATTTTGTTCAAAATTACTTTTTTTTATTCATCTTTTTTTGATTAAATTTTTTTTTTTGGTTGAACTATCTACTACTATGTTATTAATTGAAAATTCGCCTTTTTGGTTGTAAATTGAACTACTTAGTTGAAGGTTGAACCGATTCGTTGAAAAATAATTTTTTTTTCAACATTCATCATTTTGTAGATAGAATCTTTCTAGAGGCCTGATAACAGTGGTTTGATGTTAAATATTAAAATTATCAAATCTTATCAAAATCTTATCAAATCTTATTAAAATTTATCATTTTAGTTGAAAATTCATCATTTTGGTTGAAAATTGTTTCTTTTTTTGTTTGAAAATTAATTTTTTAAACTGAAAATTGAATTCAAAACTCAACTACTTGGATAAAAGTTGAACTACTTTGTTAGTAATTTAATTAATTGGTTTAAGATTCATCTCCTCGATTGATAATTAAAATATTTTGTTGAGAAGTCTTTTTTCTTTATTAATTTTTTTAACTGAAAATGTAACTTTTCCATTTTTTGTTGGAAGTTGGTCTTTTTTTGTTAAAAATTCGTCGCCATTGGTTGGTAGAAAATTAACTTTTCTCTTAAAATTCATAATTTTTGGTCGAATATTCAACTGTTTTACAGAAAATTCGTCTTTTGGCATGAATGTTCAACAATTTGGATAAACTTTATTTCTTATTCTTGACTGAAAACCCTTTATTTCTTACAAATCCGTCTTTTTTATTTAAAAATTAATCATTTTAATGGCAAATTCATCTTTTTGTTTGAAAATTGGACTATTTTATTGAAAATTCAACTATTTGTTTGCAAATTCATGAATTTTGTTGAGTATTCGGGACGACTGAAAAATCCCGAAAAATAAAATTCTCGACACTGTATAATTCTCGAATTGGAAAATTCCTTAACAATAAAATTGCCGAATAATAAACTTATCGAAAAATAAAAATCCCTAATTGAAAATTCCCGAATACTAAAATTCCCGAAATTGAAAGTTCCCGAATAATAAAATTCCCGAATTATAAAATTCACGAATTGTAAAATTCTGGAACATTTTATAATATTATCGAATTGGAAAATTCCCGAATAATAAAATTCCCGACAGTTTATAATATTACCGAATTTGAAAATTCCCGAATAATAAAATTCCCGAAAGAAAAGTGCCGAATTATAAAATATCCGAATTCGCAAATTCTATAATCTCAGAATTTAAACAATTAAAATTTGAAAAATATATATATTTCATTGGGAATATGTCATTATTTTGTGTTTCTTCAATAAAAAATATATATTTTTTCAAATTTTAATTTTTTAAACTCTGGAATTTTACAATTCGTAAATTTTCCAATTTGGATATTTTATAATTCGGCAATTTTCTGTCGGGAATTTTTAAATTAGGTAATTTTATTATTCGGGAATGTAATTATTCGGGAATTTTACAATTTGGGAATTTTATTATTCGGCAATTTTCTTACTTGGGAATTGTCCAATTCGGGATTTTTATATTTCGATAATTTTATTATTCGGAAAGTTCATTATTCGGGAATTTTCCAATTCGGGGATTACACAGTATCGGGAATTTTATTTTTCGCGATTTTTTAGTAGTTCCGATAATTCATCTTTTTGACAACAAATAATCTTCTTTGTTAACAATTTATGTTTTCAGTTTTAAAATTAACCTCTTTTGATAGAAATTTCATCGTCTTGAGTTGAAATATTAAGTATTACATTTTTTTATAATTCATATTTATAGGTTGAGAATTTAACTGTTCGGTTAAAAATTCAATTATTTTATTAAACATTCAACTATTTGTTCGCAAAATCACGAATTTTTTTAAAAATTGGTCTTTTTTGTTGGAAAATTCTTTCGAATTGAAACTTCATCTCTTTGGTTGAAAATTTGACTTTTATGTTGAAAATTCAACTATTTGTTTTGGAAATGCATGCATTTTGTTGAAAAATGCGTCTTTTTTGACAGGAAATTAATTTTCTTTTTTGAAAATTTATCTTTTTTAGTTTTAAAATTAATTTCTTTTGATAGAAATTTCATATTTTTTGGTTGAAATATCAACTAATAAATTTTTTGTTGAGAACTCATCTTTGTAGGTTGAAAATGGAACTATTTGTTTGAAAGTTCATGTATTTTGTTGAAAATTCGGATTTTTTCAGCAGAAAATTAATCTGTTTTTTCATTAATTTATGTTTTTATTTTTAAAAATAACCTCTTTTGATAGAAATTTCATATTTTTTTATTGATACATCAAAAATTAAATTTTGGTTGAGAATTCATCTTTCTAGGTTGAAAATTTATCTATTTGGTTGACAATGCATCTGTTTTTGGTTTAAGTTCAGTCTTTTTGATTTAAAATTGAACTTTTTTCGATTTGGTTGCAAATGCAACTTCTTGGTTAAAAATTAACTTTTTGGTTGAACATTCACCTTTTTGCGCTGAAAAGTCAACTGTTTTCTGAGAAATTCAAATTCTTGGCTTGCAAATACAACTTTTTGGTTGAAAATGTATCTTTTTTTTTAAGTTTAATCTTTTTTGTTTTTAAATTCATATTTGTAGGTAGAAAAATCAAGTATTTGGTCAGAAAGTCTATTTAAACAGGAATTTCCCCCTTTTGGAATGATAATTCATCTTTCATGATAGAAAAGTTTTTGTTGTTATTGAAATAAACAAATAATTTTGAAATTTGAAATTTTAATTGGAAATCGTTTTATTTTGTTTATAACAAAGTCTGTGTTAAAAAATGTTCCAAGATTAAAATAATGTCCTTTGAGTAATAATGGGCAGGGAAAATGAAACATCGGTCAGGGAAAAATCAGGGAAAAGTCAGAGAATTTTGAAAATGAAGTTTTTCGGCCGTTTTTTTTTGTAGATCAAAATTTTTTTCAATCTATCGAACAATAAAACATTCCCAAGATTTTACACAACTAAAAAAGTGCATACATTATTTCACAACTAGCATTATTTCAAGCAATTTCGCAGTTCTGTCTCCAATAAGCTTTGCAATAACCGTTAATAAAATCTTATTACCATTATAAGTTACAAGTTACAACCATTTGATTATGGCACGATACATGAATCCTATTTTTAAAAAACTTTAATTACAGAAAAATTACAGTTTAACGTTTCCATAAATTGATTAAACTTGAAGTAATATGATATGTAAAAAAACGATTTGTAATTTTAAATAAATTGTAATCACCTGCGAAATACATTTTCATGGCCTGCTATATTTAGTTGTTGACTTTTATGATCAGTTTATTTCAATATTTTCACATTATTTCACTATAAACATGCTTACAGGAACTTTAAAAAAAAGACGTTATATTTACAGTTTTCTCAATGTAGTGAACTAACTTGATCTCATTTAGAATATCATATTTCATTTATACACAACTGCTTCTTTATGGTTATGCAAAACAGCATTAGCTAATCGTAAGTCTTTTTCCGCGCCATATAAGTTTTTACGGGTATGCAAAGCAGTAGTAAACTTCGGCTAGTAACTGCGTCTGCGTAAGAAACTTAAACAAAGATATCATCGAGTGCAACTTTTTAAACGGTTTTTGTGTTCTAGAATTTTATTTTGGCACTAATGTTTACAAAGTATAGGTTTCAAACTATCCTATATATGTTTATTGTTGTTTCCGTCTAATGGGGCCGTGCATAAATTACGTAAAGGTTTTTTCTGAAATTTTCAACCACGTTATTGAATTTTCAAAAAAGAAAAAAATGTATTGCCGACAAAAAATGTAACAGTTTAATCTTCTAACAAAACATATTGATTTTCAACCGAGCAGGTGCATTTTTACTGAAAAAAGATGAAAATTCTACTAAGGGAGATGAATTTTCAAATCGAAAAGACGAATTTTCAACAAATGTTTCATTTTCATTTAAGAAAGATTGTCCAATAGATAAATTTTCATGTAAAAAGATCAATTTTTAATTAGAAAAGGAATTTTCAACAATTTATGAAATTTTGAACCGAAGAGATGGATTTTTAACTACAGTCATGAATCTTTAACCAAACAAATGAATTTGGAAGGAAATGATTCAACTTTGATATTTGATATTTCTACCAAAAAATATTTCAATTTAAAATAAAAAACAGTTAAATTCAACCAAAGAATACGAATTTTCAACAAAATACATAAATTTTCAATCAAATAGTTAGATTTTCAATTAGGAGGATTAATTTGGCTACCAAAAAAGTCGAATTTTTAACAAAATACATGCATTTTCAACCAAATAGTTTAATTTTCAACCAAAAGGATGAATTTTGTACTCGAATTCTGAACAAAATAAAAGAATTTTCAACTAAATAATTAAAATTTCAACGAAGAGAATTAACTTTCTACCGAAAGGGTCGAAGTTTTAGAAAAATACATGAATTTGCAATAAAAAAGATAAATTTTCAATCAAATAGATCAATTTTCTACCAAAAAATTAATTTTCTACTAAAAAATATGAATTATCAACAAAAAACATAAATTTTCAGCTAAATAATTGAATTTTTAACCAAGAAGATTATTTTTTTACCATAAATAACAAGTTTTCAACAAAACACTTATTCGTCAAGCAAACAGTTGAATTTTCAATCAAATTGTCAACTTCTTGGTTAAAAAAACTAACTTTAAACTAGAAGACAAATTTCCAACAAATTAGTTCAATTTTCAACCTGAAAAGATGAATTTTCAACAAAAAATGTATTAGTTGATATTTCAATTAAAAAAGATGAAATTTCTATCAAAAGAGGTTAATTTTAAAACTAAAAACATAAATTGTTAACAAAGAAGATTAGTTTTCTGCCAAAAAGACAAATTCTCAACAAAATGCATGAATTTGCGAACAAATAGTTGAATTTCCAATAAAATAGTCACATTTTCAAACAAAAAGATGAATTTGCCATTAAAATGATTAATTTTCAAATAAAAAAGACGAATTTATAAGCAATTAAGGGTTTTCAGTCAAGAATAAAAAACAAAATTTATCTTAATTGTTGAAAATTCATACAGAAAGACGAATTTTCTGTGAAACAGTTGAATTTTCGACCCGAAAATGTAAATATTCAACAGTAAAGTTAATTTTCTACCAACCAGTTGCATTTTTAACTGAAAAAAGAGGAAATTTCAACCAAGAAGATTAGTTTTTTTTATCAAAAACGACAAATTTTCAACTAAAAAAGATTAACTTCCAACAAAAAATGGAAAAGTTACATTTTCAATAAAAAAAGTAAATTAAAAAAAAATACTTTTGAACCAAATAGTTTAATTTAGACTTATCAATGCTTCTTTATGTTTACACATTTTTATGAGCCGTTGTCAAAAATTTAGGAAATATGGACTATTGCTTTTTTTATCTGCGTTTTCTTGAAATTTTGTTACAACTTTTTATTTGGGTACATTTGCATTGACCATTTCAAAAAACTTGCGGGTTACAAAAAAGAGCCATTTGAAACTTTGGAAGATTTCACATCAGATTCTTTTTAGTTGAAAAGTCTACTATTATCAATTTGGTTGAGAATTCGCCTTTTTTTTGTTAAAATTTTTATTATTAGGCATTTTTGACCAAATAGTCAAATTTTCAACTAAGAGGATTAATTTTCTAAAAAAAGTCGAAAGTCTAACAAAATAGATGACTTTTCAACCAAATAATTGATTTTTTAGCAACGAGGATACATTTTTTTACCAAAAAAGTAGAATTTTCAGTAAAATACATGATTTTTTAACCAAATAATTTAATTGTCAACTAAAAAGGATACATTTTTAACCAAAAAAAAAACGAATAATCAATCATATAGTTGAATCTTCAACCAAAAAATGATTTTTCAACTAAAATGATGAATCTTCAACAAAATAACTAGATTAAAATAAATATAAATAAATGAATTAATTATATATTAATATATATTAGTTATAAATAAATTAAAGTGAATAAACCAAAAATAAATAACTAAAGTGTTAACCAAGTTTAATCAAAGTTACATAGAATTACAAAGCATACTGAATTTATGAATTGACAGGGTACGTCTTCCATGAGAAATAGTTGATTAATAATAGTTTGCAATTTGAAATCTATCTTCACTTCAAAATATTGATATTCAATTTTAAATTTTAAAATTAGAAATACTTCATATTTGGTATTCATGAATTAAAAATGCTTTTGATTAATTATTTCATTACACCAAAGTGATATACAAACTGATTAATTTTGAACGTTTAACATTCCATATTGCTCAATGTGACTGTTTTAAAATTGGAATATTTGAATTTCGAACTAAAAATTTTACACTTTATTTTTCTAAGCTAAAAGTATCGTTATTTTGTTATAATTTGTAGTAAATATATCCACATCCAATATTTCTAGTGATATATGTTTTAGGTCCGTTAATATTTTTTTGAGATAGTTCGAAGTCTAAAAATACATTTTTTTGCGATTTATGGTTCAAGTTTGAAAAACAATTTCAAATTGTTGCAAATATTATTTTTTAATGAGTTTTTTTAGACTTATTAACTAATAATGAATCCTTTGTGACCACAAAATGTTCCAAATATTGTTGAAAATAATTTCGAAAATAACATAATAATTTAATTGTTTCATGTTCTCCTTCACGTCAAAATATTTTTGCAAGTGTCATTCAAAACGAATAGTTTAGTTTGAAAGCTAATTGGATCAAAATACTTTCCTTATAAAGTTCTGATAGTTATATAGGAAAAACCAGTTTTGTAATATATGACAAAACTGGTTTTGTAAAAAATGTAGGTCTACATTCTAATCTTATGGCGATAGTTACTATATCTTTAATGCTTTATTAAAATTCCAACATGATCTTAAATCAATAAAGAGAAGTCTTTTCTGAGATAACAAAAGTAGTGCAGAAGCGTCAGATTAAAAAATAATATCAATTGACATGCCTTTCTAATACTGTTTTTACGTTGATATACGAGGTTTTTTATCTCCTCCTGAGAACTTAAGTTATCTGAAGCCTTCGTTTACGTGATGAAACACCAGTTGTCCGTCGATCGTGGAACTGTCTAGTCGTCCCTCAATTCCGTCGAGATGGGAAAATCGCGATCCGCCCAAAGTGCAATTTTCCTCCCATAAAAACATCAAACAATGAAAAAATCGATTTCAAAAATAAATCGTTTCAAAGCCTCAGTTTCGTTTTAAAAACAACAACAAAATTGCGTAACCCAGCGAAAGATCTTGTAGTATTCAACAAATCAAAAAATGTCTAACTTATTAGAAAAACCATTTGACCGAAATAATGTTTCTTCAGTACAGGAAGTCCAGCATCTCATGGCAGGAGAATCAAACCAAGATCCACCCGAGGATAACAGTAATTTAAAATATCAACTGAGACAATGGTTTACAGCCCTAGGAGCGATCATAGGAGCAATTCTGGCAGGGATGACTGGAGCTTATAGTGCAGTCTTGATTCCGCAGCTCGAAAAAAATGCCGTACTTGACAATTTCACCGAAGAATACAATGTTGAAAACTCGACTTTCATGACCAGTTTTTTGAAAAACTTTGCGGAGATCACGATCGAAACAACAGGCCAGAAATCATGGTTAGGATCCTCAGCGGCTCTTTTGCTGGCTCCGGGATGTTGGATGTCTGGATTTATGATCGAGAAACTGGGAAGAAAAATGACCCATATAGTGACAACTCCCCTTTACTTTCTAGCTTGGTTTATAGTCACCATAAGTCCGAATATGATAACCCTAATCATAGGAAGACTTTTGTGTGGACTTTGTATGGGACTTTTGGGACCAGCATGTCCAGTATATATAGCTGAGACAACCAACCCTCGTCTTAGAGGAATTTTGCTAGGATGCATCTCTGTTGCAGCTTCAACTGGAAATCTGTTAGCTCATGCAGCGGGAACTTGGCTTCACTGGAGAGTTGCAAGTTTATTTTGTGGCTCATTCAACATTCTTTGTTTCATCATTTGCATTCTGTCACCCGAAAGCCCTACATGGTACCTGAAGAAGGGAAGAATCGAGGATGCTTTGGATGCCTGGAGGTTCTTAAGAGGATCTACAAATTCGAAGGAGTTTGAAACCTTAAAAGTAGCCCACGCTCCAGGATTTTCAAAAACGGCTTCTTCTGGTATCAAGAGCAAAATGGATGATGAGAGAGAATTGACCTGGAAGGAGATCATGGTCTCGAAATCATTTTTGAAGCCTCTGGGGATTGTTTGTCTTCTATTTTTCACTGCCCAGTGCTGTGGTGTAAATGCAATTACTTTTTATAGTGTTACTATTTTTGTAGAAGTGGCTGGTCGTGATGGTGCTTTTACGTGGACCTTAATTTTAGACGTGGTGAGAGTTTTGGTTTGTGGTTTGACCTGTTGGTTGATCAAAAGACATTCAAACAGAGGCTTGGCTTTGGGTTCTGGTTTGGGATCAGCTGTAGTTCTTATTGTACTTGCAATGGTACAGTTTTTCGAAGTGGGAAAACCTTGGGCACCTGTCTCACTGTTGTTTGTGTATACCTTTACAGCTTTTGTAGGTTTGGTTCCACTTTCGTGGATGTTGTGTGGGGAATTGTTCCCTATGTCATATAAAGGATTGGGCACAGGTTTAACATCCGGATTTGGATTTTTGTGCCTTTTTGGTGTGGTAATGACTTCACCTTATATGTTTCAATATCTCCTGGCATGGGGGACTTTCTTGACTTATGGTTGCATTGCTGCAACTGGAACTTTCCTACTATTTTGTTATTTGCCGGAAACTAGAGGAAAGACGTTGTTAGAGATTGAGCGCTCATTTGATAAGAAAATTGCCAATGGTACGAAAGTAGTAAAAGATCAGGAAATGAACGCTGTAGTTTGATGTTTACTTTTTATAAAAGTGATATAAGAGATTTTGAGATTTTATATCGAAGTGATACTGATTATGATTTAGGTCGTTATAGCAATGAGAGATTATAAGTTAATGCAGATATAAACTCCGCAGTTAAGATGCTCAGAGATATTAATTGATAAACTCGGGGAAAGAATTAAGAAACTTTTAGCATTTGGAATTTTAAATGTCAGTGACGTTTAAAGTCACGGGATTTTCCCCTTTGAATGATTAATCTGTTTGCGGATTTAGTAATGAGAACTTTATTCGCTGAAACGTACCTTCGTTTTAATGATACTCGTGCACTTTTTATAGATACCTATAAATTTTCTGCGAAACACGTGCTTTAAGTGATAACATGTTTTGCGGAGGTATTGAAGTGTGTCATTAAATTTTAAAAATTAAAACAGAAGGAGAATTTCTATTTTTCAAATATATGGAAATTTAGGTTCATTTTAATTTTTTTATCTTTATAATTGTGAGAATATGAAAAATAGGGAAATTATGAACTAGGTGATTTAAAAAATGCAATACCAAATAAACTGTGAACCTAAAACGGACTCTGGATAATGACATTCTTTTTACTACATTTGTGCTGATAATAATTCTGTGATACAAATAATGCAACAGAATAAAATCATTTATCGAATTTAGTTATTGTGATTGATAACCGAAAAATGTGATACTCTTATCTTTTGGTTTTCCAGTAATTAAAATAGTGAATAGTACATATTAGGAGTCGAAAATCCCAAAATCGAATTTTAAAAAATGCAGATTTTTGTAATAGTTCAGTATTTGCAGTGATTTATGTACGGTACGCACACGTCGAGTTGCGAAATATAATTAATAGTTGATTGCATGTCATCAGTATTTATAGCAAGAATACTTCATGTACCAATGGTATTACGTCAGAGTAAGCTTGTCGTTAAGTACTTTTTTTATGCAACTTCGACCAAACAGTAGAGAAATAACAAATTTTGTACAAACTTTTTTATCTTAAGTAATTTTACACAATATGCAATTTGCAGAAAAAAATATTAGTTTTTCTTGTTGAGTATTTATTAGGTTCTAAGGTCGTCATTGAAAATGTTTGAAGAAGAATTAATATTTTTATACAAATATTGTTATGAGTTTTCAATAAATTATGTGTATTTAAAATTACATGTGTGTGTTTTTGTTGTATTTTGTAATTATTTGTTAGATATAAAAACACATTTTATTCCGTGAAAAACTACATACTTTGTTTTGTAATTTCTAGCTGTGACTTTACTCGACATTTTACATCTTTTTCGCATTATCATCATTAATGCTAAGTAGTATTATATTCATATGATTCAGACTTGTCCAGTTTCAGAAAAAAACGGGTTTTACGAACATGTCCGTCTGTCTGCAGTCTAACGACGCGATAACTTCGGAAGGAATTTTCTAATCAGAATTCCTTTCGGTACACTCTTTCGTGGTCCAAAAATACAGGTTAAGTCCGTTATGTAGCCTTCTACCGCCAATATTTATGGCTATAGCCTTGAAAAATAAAACTGAGTAAACTAAAAATTCAATTTACCCACGAAACCTACGGAATCTTAAGATCCTTAAGATCTTGCATACATCTGGGTTGTATGTCATAAGATTCTTCGTCAAATGTTCAATCGATCATTTATAGCTAGAGAAATCATGTGCTACATTGAATGTTTAGTAATTCTGCAGAAAACGTTAATGAAGCGAAGACACCTCGAATCTAAAGGTGTCAGCGTCATTTGTAAATCAAAGCTCTCGTAGCTGGCTTTGAGGAGATATAATACAACAAGTAATCTTGCTCGAGAGAGCTTGGTACGTCATAGACAGGTAATTTAGATGTCATCGACTCCAGAACGTAGGTGCAAATTCAGCAAACCGAGACGCAAATGCCTGCCACGGCATGCTGTTTTCCAGGTATCACAGACCGGTTTCTATATTCCCTATTGTACCCTATGTTCAGGTTAGATCCCTAAAGTACCCTATTTTTGAGATTTGGACCCTATGATACCCTATATGCAGCCCATTATGTATTTTTAATAATGTCAGTTTTGTTTCAATATATTAACCCCTGGGGTTAATATACCTATTTCTGAATTGTCTTGAATTCTTTTGAAATATTTCAGAGTATCTTTGAAGTTCACAACATTTTTAAAATAGATTTCAATCATTTTAAGGGATTTTCAAGATTTTATGGTATTTTTAAAACTTCGAAGGCATTTTGAAGAGGTTTTCATTTGAAATGTTTTAGGGAATTTTAAAAGATTCCAAAGAGTTATGAATTCATTTAACTAATTTGAAGGGATTTCAATTTTCAAAGCGTTTGAAATATTAGAGGATAATGCATTTGTTAGGATTTCGGAAGATATGGAACGATTTTACAGGAACTATAAGGTTTTAAGATATTTTAAAAGATTTCACAGAATTTTATCAGAATTTCAAGGATTTCAATGATTTTAAGGAATTTTAAAGGTCTCAAGGTGTTTTAATATATTTTCCAGGACTTCAGGCAATGTCATCATAGAATTTCACGGTATTTTATAATATTTGAGTGGATTTCAAAGAATTCATTTATGAGAAGTGAGATATTTCGTAAGCCTTCAAAGAATTTGAAATATTTTAGGGAAACTTAAAAGATTCCAGGGAATTTTTAATTGGTTTCAATAATTTGAAGGGATTTCAAAGGGTTTAAAATATTTTTGGGTAAATAATTTCCTAGAATTTCAACAGATATGGTACGATTTTACAGGACCTATAAGGTTTTAAGATATTTTAAAAGATTTCACCGGATTTTATAAGATTTTCAAGGATCGCAATGATTGTAAGGGTTTTTTAACGCTCTCAAACTATTTTAATACATTGTTCAGCATTTCGGGAAATATCGCCAGATTTCTTAGAATTTCACGGGATTTAATAATATTTTAGTCGCATCTAAAGAATTTATTCAAGAGAAGTGAGTTATTTCGTATGGTTTCAAAGATTTCAAGAGTTTTGACATTAGTTTCTGGAATTCACCCTGAATTCCTATTAATTTATCCTGAATTTTTTTCAAATACTTTAGACTTTTTTTAATTTACTTGAATTCTTTTAAATTTGCTTAATTCAATGTATTGTTTTGACTTTTCAACAGTTTTTATTCATTTGATCGTAAGAATGAATTGATAAAATGATCAAAGGATTTGAAACATTTTATGTTATTTTTTCAAATTTCTTTACATTTTCAAGAGCTTTAACAATTTTCAAGGGATTTCAAAAGATTTTGAAGGATTTGAAATAGTTCAGGCTATTTCAAAAGATTACAAAGAAATTTTTAATTTATTTCAGTAATTTAATGGGATTTCCAAGGATTTTAAACATTTTTGGGGATTTCAAAAGATTCCCATGCATTCTCAATAGCTTTAAAAAGTTTAAAGTGATTTCATAAGATATCCAAGGATTTGAAATATTTTAGGAAATTTTAAACAATTCCCAGATTTTTTTTTGATTCGATAGTCTGAAGGGATTTTACTATTTTAATGGATTTCAAAGAATTTATTCATAAGAAGTGAGGAATTTCGTGAGGTTTTAAAGATTTGAAGAAATTTTCAAATATTTTTTGCAATCATTTGGAATTCGTCCTAAATTCTTATTAATTTATCCTGAATTCTTTTAAATTCGTTTGAATTCTTCTAAATCCACTCAATTATATTCAATTATTCACCCTGTTTTTTTTTTAATTTAATTAAATTCTTCTAAATTCACTCAATTCTATATAATTCCATGGATTTTTCTTAATTCTTTAAGGTTTTTATTTAATTGATCCTAAATTATGGTCAACTCTCCTTGAATTCTCAAGCTTTTTCATCAAATTCTTTTGACTTCACTTGAAAAAAGTCATTTCAAAGTTACTGAATTCGATAAAGTTTTTTCATTTTATCAAATTGTTTTCAATTCATTTAATTTGTTTTTAATTTACTTTAAATTATTATGAATTTCATCGAATTCTTCTCGTTTGTCTCAAACTCCTCTAAATTCATTCCAATTTTACGGAAATTAATGGAATGTTGTGATTAACAAATTTTTTTCAACTCATTTGAATTCCTTTAAATTCAACTTGAATTATTTTGACATCCTATGAATTTATTCTGAATTTGTTACCCTTTGAGCGCGAAAAAAGTACCCTTTGGTCCCTATATTCTATCCCACAAGGACTGTGAGGTCTGTGTTTTCACCTAAATAAAAAAACAATAATAATATTAATAAGACTTTGAATCAAACATTGTTGAAGTATAAAAATCTTCTGATTAAAAATTCACAGTAAATCCCACAGATTTTTTAAATCGCCTTCCCATGAAAAATATTCGTCGTCGGATAATTGCAGTGGTCAGTTGTTTGCAACGCTTTTATCCAAAAAATATATCTGGGGATTAATGTGTTATTATTGATTTTTTTCTTCTCAATACTATATTTACGATTGACAAAACACAGGAATGATGCCATTCTAAATGTGATCTCCATTTTCGTCTACAGGTCAGGTTTTTGAGATTTTTGAGTCAATATCTTTTTTTGAAAATTTTCAAATCGCAGTATAATTAGATGTATATTTTTTTTGACAAAAAGTGATTGGATAGAGCGGGACAGGACCAATCGGCGGGGTAAGAGCGACTTTGCAAATAACTTATTCATTGTAGTTAGCATCGCTTATCTGGAGATGACTAGCATTAACTGATACGTTAAGTTGAAATTTCTTATCGGAAATATAAAATGTGCCGTGTTCTAGAATTCAAGATTTTAAATAATCTGTTCTGCAATTAATAAAAATTCTTTGTTATTTTTTATTTTCAATAATAGCATTTGCATATGAATTTGTCAAATTTGGCTCTTCTTAGTTAAGTGAGTGCGTTTTGTTTAATTCCGAAAATTTCGAAATAAGTTCGTTTTTGTAGGCTGTTAAGTAAAATGATTTAATTTAAATGACTTGAATACAAATGTTTTTATAATAATATGATTTCGATTTCAACTTTTTCGTTTTTGTTAAGTTTATTTGATCATTTTTTAATTTATGAAATCATTTAGTTTAAAATGTGTAATTATAAAATATGCTACATTAAAAAAATTTCATTTTAGGTCTTCATTTTTGAGCGTATAGTTTCAGTTTATTGAATTTGAAATTTTTTGGATAAAAAGCGTTTTAAGGTATTCAACTATGAATATAAATAATTAATGATTTTTAAATTGAACTGTATTTCGAGTATTAAAAATTGAACAATAATTTATTTTACAAGGTTATTCTAAATCGAAATATGACGATTGACACTTTATAAAATATTTTCAGTTTAAAAATAGTTTCCAATTAATTTATTCATAATTAAACGCATGAATTCAGTTTCAAATTCTATTAATATATTTTCTCGGTTTAAAATATTCCATTTTTAACCCATCCAATTTGAAATTTTTTAACTGAAAAAAGATTTCATTCAAAATATTCAGCAATATTAGAATATTTATCAAATTGACAATTTTATAAATCAAATATTAAAAAATAAGCCGTTAGAAACTGAATTCTTTGAAATAGAAAGCCTTGAATTGTTAAAATTTCAGAGTGCTAAATTTGAACTTTTATTGTTAAAATTGTAATTGTTCCAGTTTTAAAATTTGTAATTTGTAAGTGAAAGTGTTGAATTTTGATGTATAAATAACTATCGAAACGATATTAAACGATATAAAATTAGAATGATTCAACTGAACAGGATTTATGTGTATAAAAAGTGTTTGAATTTCATCATTCTAATTTTAAAAGAAACAAAAATTTAAATAATTTTTTTCCGAAATGGAGGAGGAACATTTTTATTTTTTACATTTTTATTGAGTTCAAGCCGGGAAAATTCGGTATTTGTATAATTTTGATTGAGTTTGGAAGTGGTAATTCAATTTTTTAATTTTTTATAAATTGCCAGAGGGACTATTTACATTTTTAAGATTTTTATCGAGTTGGAATGAAGAAAATTTTAGTTCTAAATATTTTATGAATGGAAGGAAGGATAATTTTTTATTTTTAACATTTTTATAGCGTCGGAAGGAAGGAAATATTGGTTTTTAAGTTTATCTGGATTGGATTAGTTATTTTTTCTTTTTAACAGTTTTATTGAGTTGAAGGGTAGAACCTTATTTTCAATCTTTTTTCCTAATTGGAAAAGGATAATTGTTTATTTTTAACATTTTTATTTATTTAGAAGGGAGAAAATTTTGATTAAATTTTTTTTTTTAATTTCAAGAGGTCATTTTTTAAATCATTTTTGTCGAGATAAAGGGAGAAAATTTTGTTTTTCAATTTTTTTTGAATTGTCAGAGGCCATTTCTTTATTTTTAGAATTTTTATTGAGTTGGAGGGTATAAGGTTTAGTTCAATCTTTTTTCTGAATTGGAAGAGAGTAATTTTTTATTTTTAACATTTGTATTCATGTGAGTTGAAAGAGAGGATTAGTTTTAATTTAGAACATTGAAAATGATAGCATGATATTAACTTTTTAACCAAAAATCTTTGAACTGTTCAATTTATAAAAATTAAACATTAAAAATTTTACAGTTTAATTTTATTTAATTGAAAATTGTTTAATTGTAATTTGTTAAAAGCTTTTATTTTATATATTTAATTATTATTTAGCGTTTTAATTAAAAATTTTAAGCTTCAATTGCAAAAGTTTAAAATTCAAAAGACATCCACTTTGATTGCTTTAATTTGCAGTTCAGTTTCTATTACTTCAAATAAAAAAATTCAGTTTTAAGAGTTCGAATTTGTTAATTTCAATGACCGTGAAAATTTGTAGTGAACCGTGAAAAATCGACAAATGATCGGGAATTTTTTTTCTTGATTAAAACCGCCAGCCTGATTCAATATTTATATTAAAATAATTAAATTTTGTATTTTTAACTCTAAAAATAAAAAATGTCTCAATGTATATCGTTCTCAAATTGTAATTGTTAACTTGTGTAGATATCGAAATAAAAATTGTTCGATGTTATGGCAAATGAAGGGTTGCAGTACCTAACTATATAAAGAACATTTTTATTGAAAATGGATTTACTGAATAAAAAAATTCTCAAAAAATCAAATACACATTGTGGTAAAAGCATTTTTTCTAAATATCTTCTTTTTACAATAACTAGATTGAAAAATATTTAAAATTTGAGTTACAATTTAGTCACAATCTTAACGTAGTAATAATTGATTAAATTTTATATATTTTTTGATCTTACTATTTAATGAAAAATTTTTTTTTTTTCTTATGGCTTTTTCGGAACAGAATCATTTAGTTGGATCAGACCTTTTTATTCTTCTTTTGGCCAAACATTGAAAATTAGTTTTTTAATCGTTATCCAAAGCCGATTTTGAAAACCCATTATTTTTTATCTCAAAATTCTCCATCGATTTTCTCGGAATTGGCTAACTTTTTTACATCAACTATTGTTTACCCGTATTCAGAAACTTGATATCTCGGCAGCATCATTTTATTTTTAAACTAAAAATTGAATTTTTTGTCGCAATCTGCAGTCAAGCCTGGTTTGATTATTCTTCAAATATTCATTTCGGTTTTACAGAAGGCTTTATCCAGGGTGTGTAGCGTCCTGGAAATCCTTGAAAACCTGAAACAATCCTTGAATTTTTCTCTACCTGATAAAAACCTGCAAAAGTCCTTGAATTTTGCTCATGGTCCTGGAATTTTTATTCCCTTGAAGAAAAAAAAATTGTTTTCAAATTTGTTCTCTGCTGAACAGATAGACTGCTGAACCTGGAAAAACATGAACATTTTAGGGAATTTTTGATTAAAGTCAGGGAATTTGTTTTTCGAGAGCATGGCTAATTTTTTATATAATTGTAATATAAAATTGAATATCAATATTTTTCATTTTTTTTCATAGTTGAAAATTTAACTATTTATTTGAAAATTCATGTATTTTGTTGAAAATTTAACGTTCTGATTGAAAATTCATCTTTGTAGTTTGAAAATTTAACTATTTGGTTAAAAGCTCACATATTTTGTTGAAAATTCAACTCTCTGGTTGAAAATTTAACTGTTATGTTGAAAATTCATTTTGTTTTGCTGAAATATTAACTATTTAATTTTGAGCTGAG
>JAABKJ010004847.1:0-23790 GCA_011634705.1 Andricus grossulariae
CTTCCTCTTCCTCTTCCTCTTCCTCTTCCTCTTCCTCTTCCTCTTCCTCTTCCTCTTCCTCTTCCTCTTCCTCTTCCACTCCCTCTTCTTCTCCCTCTTATTACTTTCTTCTTAGTTTTCTCCCATTTTTGGCTTTTCAAATTCTCTTCTGTTCCTTTTTCTTCAATTTTCCCTTTCTTCTATTCTTTTTTAATATTTATTCCTTTTCCTTCCTAATTCCGTGAATATTGCCTTTGTTTTTACCATTTTTCTCCTTGTTCAATACTGGCTATAATTTCTATCCTTCTTTCCTCTTTTATCTCATTTAAATCATTTCTCTTCTTTCTCTTCCTTATTATCAACTTTTTATTCTTATTACATTTACTCTCCTCTATTATTTCTTACCTTCTCTTCCTTTTCATCAATTGTTTTGCCTTTATTACTTTCTTCTTAGTTTTATCCTATTTTTGCCTTTTCCAAATCTCTTCCGTTCCTTTTTGTTCAATTTTACCTTTCCTCTATTCTTTTTTACTATTTCTTCCTATTCATTCCTAATTCCTTGAATATTGCCTTCATTTTTACCATTTTTTTCCTCCTTCAATACTGGCTATCATTTCTATCCTTATTTCCTCTTTTTTTCAAATTTCATTAATTTCTCTCATTTCTGTTCCTTATTATCAGCTTCTTATTCTTATTACATTTATTCTCCTCTATTATTTCTTACTTTCTCTTTCTTTCCAGCAATTATTTTGTCTTCTTTACTTTCTTCTTGATTTTATCCCATTTCTGCCTTCTTTTCCAAATCTATTTCGTTCCTTTCTTTTCAATTTTCCCTTTCCTCTATTCTATTTTACTATTTCTTCCATTTCCGTCCTAATTTCGTATATATCTCTTTTATTGTTATCAATTTTGTTCTTTCATTCTTCTTATCCATTCTTATTCTTTTTCAGCAATTGTTTTGACTTTTTACATTCTTCTTGGTTTTCTCCCATTTTTGTCTTCTTTTCTAAATCTCTTTCGTACCTTTTTTTAATTTTCCCTTTTCTTTATTGGCAAGGCCTATTTCTTTCTTTCCTAATTTCATAAATATCGCCTTTGTTTTTAACCATTTTTTTCGTTCTTCCCTCTTATTCGTCCTTTAATACTTGCTATTATTTCTTCCCTTCTTTCCTCTTCTTCTCTCATTTAATTAATTTCTTTTCTTTATCATAAGCTTTTTTCAAATATATTCTCCATTACTTTTTCTTACTTACTTTCTTCTTCATTTAATACTTGCTATGATTTCTATCCTTTCATCTTTCTCTCTCATTTCTCTCTTTTCTCTTCCTTTCTCTCGCTTTCGCTTCCTTTTTATTCTTTTTCAATTTATTCTCCTCTACTACTTCTTAGCTTCTCTTTCTTTTCCGTAATTATTAAAAGAAATTTATTTTTTATTATTAGTTTTGAGATTTTAATTTTATCTTATAAAATTTTTTTCCTTTAATATTATTGAAATTCTTGAATCAATATAGTGTAGTGAAGACTACTAAAGGTAAAATTTCCACTTTGCCTTTGATGGGTTCTAAATATCGATAACACATAAATGGATTTCCCTAGTTGATTGTATTTGCAAGAAAAGTGATGGCTAGTGAGTTTGAACAAAAATTGCTAAAACGAAATTCCATTGTACGGAAATTGAACTATAATTTCGTTCGGTCGTATTTCAGACTTTGGCATGCCAAACAGACGAAAATGGTGCGAAGTAGTGGTGCATGGAAATTGGAGAAAATGAGAGGAAAAGAAGGAAAGAAAAAATAAATGAAAAACTTAAAAGGATGCGGTGGAAGGATATAAATAATTAAAAAATAAAGGAAGAAGAGAAGGAAGAGAAGAAAGAAGTATGAAAGAGAAAAGGAAGAAAGAATAAGTGAAATAAAATTCAAGGACAATAGGAAAATTAAAATTAAAAGATAGGAACAAGATAATAAACTGATTTTTTTCTTTATTTAAAAAAAATTTATTTCCTTTCTTCTTTTCTGTAATTACTTCTTCCCTTCCTTCTACTCTTTTCTTCTTTATATATCCTTTCCTTCTTTATTAATTTTCCTTCCTTCTTTTCTATTCTCATCAAAAAAAGTGAAGAAGAAAGAAAATAGATTATGGAGAGGAATCGGAAATTAAAAATGAATGATAGGAAAAGAAGAAGAAAGGAAGGGAACAAATAAATGGAGAAATAATAAGGAATGATAAAATAAATGAAGAATAGGAAAATATTACCCTTTTCAATTTTTACTATTATTACTTCTTCGTAAATCTTAATCAGCCCAGAAAATCATAAAGCTTTAGTTTTATACTTTTATGGATGAAAAAGGACGTTAGAAGCAATTCGGAGAATTATATAGTTTATCGGATTCTAGACTTTTTTATGAGGAAAGAATTTATGGTGCTTTTATATGAATCGAAATTATGAAATATCAAATTTTTACGATACCTGTATGAAGGCCATGGGTATGGCTAAAATGAAGGAGGCAAACCAGACGATGATTACTATTCTGCGAGCCTGGCTTATAGTACAAATGTACTGAGCTCTCATTGGATGAACTATGGCATAATACCTGAAATCAGAAAGAAAATAGTAAACGAACGATTTCCTTGTAATAAGAAACAGCTGGAAATTAGAAAGAAGAAGGAAGAAGGAGGAAAGGAGGAAAGAAAGAAAGGAAGAAAGGAGAGAAGGAGGAAAGGACGAAAGAAGGAAAGGAAGAAAGGAGGAAAGAAGCAAAGGAGGGAAGGAGGAAAGTAGGAAAGGAGGAAAGGATAAAAGGAGGAAAGGAAGAAAGGAGGAAAGGAGGAGAATGAGTGAAATGAGTGAAAAAGAGGAAAGAAGGAAAGAAATTATAGCAGGTATCAAATAAAAAAATTTTTAAAATAGCAAAAATAAAGACGATATTTACGGAATTAGAAAACAAAAGAAGTACTAGGTATCAAAATAGTAAAAGTAGGCCCCGTGCGCTGCTACAAAAAAAGTTCAAATCTTCCCCCCCGATACTTTCTTCTCCATACTTTTCCTAACTTCCCCTCCTCTCACTCCACCCTTCGCAATCCCTCCCTCCTCCCAATTTTTCCATTACGTCCTTCCCCCTGTCCTCATTTTCCCAGCTAACACTTCCCCTCCCCTATTACCGTTCCCCAGTCATCACTTTACCTCCCCTACTCAGCCGCTCTACCCTACTAGCCCTTCATTCACTTTCAGCACTAGCCCCCCTCACAGCCAATCATTCCCTCTACTTCTCCAGACTACGCCTTCTTGCCCTACTTTCCCTTCTGAATTTTACCTAATTTTACTTCAATTCCTCTACTTTTACCTTTTCTGTTTATCCTGCTCCACCTCCACTCATTTCCCCTCACTTCGCCTCTCCTCATTTCCTACAATTTCCCACCCCTCCTCTCTCATACTTCCACCATTATTTTCCCTCACCTCCACTTCCTCTTCCATCATATTATCGCATTTCCCCTAATTACCCTTAACACATTTTTCTTCACTTCTTATATTTCCCTCCTCTCCTTTCCTCTACCTTCCCCTACTACTCCTCCCCTCGTCCCCCTCACTTCCCCTACTACTTATAACCTTGTTTCTCATCGCTTCCCCCACCCCATAACTTTATTTCCTTTGGCTTTGACTACTTCTCCCTAGCCTCATTTTCCCTCACTTCAGCTACTTCCCCTCCCCTCACGTTCCTTTCCTTATCCCACTTCTCCTCCACTCATTCATTCTCACTTCTCCACTCTCAATTTTCTTTGATCACCCTCCTTCACTATCGCTTATTCCCCCTCACTTCCCTTACTCTTCCTCCCCTTATTTTACGTCACTTTTATTTCTTTGATTATTGCTTTCCCTGACTCCCCTTTAGTTCCCGTCAAGTACACTCCCCTTATTTTCGCTCACTTTCCATCCCTCATTTCTTCTCACTTCCCCTACTCGCTCTGTCCTCATTTTTCGTCACTTCTCCTACTACCCCTCCCATAATTTTCTCTCATTTTTCCATTTTCCTCAGGCCTCATCTGGCATTGCTTTCTCCACTTCCCCTCCCTTCATTCTCCCTCACTCACACTATTTCCCTCCCCTTATTTTCTCCAACTTCCCCTACTACTGCTGTTCTCGTCTCCCCTCACTTGCACCACTAGATCTACCCTTATTTTCCTGCCCCTACCCTCATTTCCTCTCGGTTTCACTACTTTTTCTACCCACACATTCCCTCGCTTCCACTACTTCTCCTTCCCTCACTTTCCCTCCTTACCCCATTTTCCCTCCGCTCATTTACCCTCACTTTCCCACCCCTAAATTTCCCACGCTCACCCTACTTCACCACCGCTCATTACCACTTACTTCCCTTACTTTTCCTCCCCTTATTTCACGTAACTTCACCAGATTCCCCGTCTTCTCGTTCTCTCTTACTTCCCCTCACTTGAACTCTCCTCATTTTCCCTCACTCCCTCTAATACTCTTTCTACCTTTTCTTCTTGCTTCCCCTGCTTCCCCCCTTATTTTCTCCTTACTCATTTTCCCTCACCTCCCCTACTAACCCTACCATAAATTCTTCTCATTTTTCCTACTTCCTCGCCCCTCATTTTCCATTGTTTCCCCCACTACCCCTCTCTTTATTCCCCCTCACTTACATTATTTCGCTCTCCTTATTTTTTCAAACTTTCTTTACTACTTCTGCCCTCATCTCCCCTCACTTGCACGACTAGATCTACCCTCATTTTCCACCTCCTACCCTCATTTCCTCCCGCTTCCATCACTTCTTCCCACCCTCACTTTCCCTTGCTTCTACTGATTCCCCTCCTCTTATTTTAATCTCCCCTACCCCATACTCCCACCCCTAATTTACCCTCAATTCTTCCTACCCTCACTTGCACTCGCTTCTACTGATTCTCCTCCTCTTACTTTCCCTCCCCTACCCCATACTCCCACCTCTAATTTACTCTCACTTTTCCACTTCTCCCTTTCCCTCGCTTACCCTACTTCACCATCGCTCAATCCCCCTCACTTTTCTTACTTTTCCTCCCATAATTTCACGTCACTTGACCAAATTTCCCGCCCTCTCTTTCTCCCTTGCTTTCTCACTTTCCCTCTCCTCACTTTCCCATACCTCCCCTAATAGTCTTTCTATCCTCTCTTCTTGCTATCTATGCTTCCCCCCTCATTTACCCTCACTTCTACTCTCCTTATTTCCTCCTTTCTCATTTTCGCTCACTTCTCCTAGTACCCCTCCCCTACTACCCGTCCCTAATTTTCCTTCATTTTTCCAATTTCCTCACCTAACATTTCCCACTGCTTCTCCCACTTTCCCTTCCTTCATTCTTTCTCACTTACACTATTTCCTTCCCCTTATTTTCTCTAACTTCTCCTACTAGTCCTGCCCTCGTCTCCCCTCACTTGCATCACTACATCTACCCTTATTTTCTACCCCCTGCTCTCATTCTCTCTCGCTTCCACTACTTCTCCCTATCCCAATTTCCCCTCGCTTCCACTACTTCCCCTCTCATAAATTTCCCTCCCTTACCCCATACTACCACTGCTCATTTACCCTCACTTTCACATCCCTAATTTCCCTCGCTCATTCTACCTCACCATCGCTCTTTCGCTCTCACTTCCCCTAATTTTTCTCCCCTCATTTCACATCACTTAACCGAATTCCCCTCCCTCGCGTTCTCCCTTACTTCCCCTCACTTTCCCTCTCCTCATTTTTTCTCACTTCTCATAATACATCTTCTATCTGTTTGTCTTGTTTCCCATGCTTCCCCCTCATTTCCCCGTCACTTCTACTCCCCTCATTTCCCCGTCACTTCTACTCCCCTCATTTCCTCCTTTCTTATTTTTTCTCACTTCCCCTACTACCCCTCCCATCATTTTTTTGTCATTTTTCCTACATCCTCACACCTCACTTTCCCATTGCTTCCCCCACTACCCCTCCCTTCATTCCCCCTGACTGACAATAATTCGCTCCCCTTATTTTCTCTTACTTCCCCTACTACTCCTGCCCTCGCCTCCCCTCACTTGTACTACTATTTCTACCCTTATTTTCCACCCCCTGCCCTCATTTTCTCTCGCTTCTCCTACTTCCCCTCCCCTCACTCCCCCCTACCCCATATTACCACCGCTCATTTATCCTCACTATCCCACCCCTTAATTTCCCTCGCTCACCCTACTTCACCATCGCTCATTCCCCCTCACTTCCCTGACTTTTTCTCCACTCATTTCACGTCACTTTACCGAATTCCCCGCCCTTTCATTCTCCCTTACTTCCCCTCACATTCCCTCGCCTCATTTTTTCTCACTTCCCATGATACACCTTTTATCTGTTCTTCTTGTTTCCCATGCTTCCCCCCTCATTTATCTTCACTTCCACTCCCCTTATTTTCTCCTTTCTCATTTACCCTCACTTCTCATACTACCTCTCATATAATTTCTACTCATTTCTCCTACTATCACACCCCTCATATCCCATTGCTTCCCCCACTTTCACTCCTTTCATTCCCCCTCACTTATACTATTTCCCTCCCCCTATTTTCTCTAACTTCCCCAGCTACTCTAGCCCTCATCTCACCTCACTTTCACTACTAGATCTCTCTTCATTTTCCACTCCCTACACTCATTTCCTCTCGCTTCCACTACTTCTTCCTACCCTCACTTTCCCTCGCTTCTACTACTTCCTCACCTCATACTTTCCCTCCCTTACCCCACACTCACATTGCTAATTTACCCTCCCTTTCCCACCCCTTGATTTCCATCGCTTACCCTACTTATAGTATTATTCTTTATAAAAAGAAATAAAACTTCCTTTCTCTAATACCCCTTCTATATTTTCTTCTTACTTCCCCTGATTCCTCCCTGATTTGCCCTTAAGTACACTCTCCTTATTCCGCCTCACTCTCCATCCCTCGTTTTCTCTCACTTCCCCTACTTCCTCATTCCTTATTTTCCCTCATTTCCCATACAACACCCCCCAGAATTTCCCCTCACTTTTACTACTTCCTCACCCCTTATTTCCCATTGCTTCGGCCACTTCCCCTCCCTTCATTCTCCCTCACTTACACTATTTTCCTCCCCTTATTTTCTATAACATCCCCTGCTACTCCTGCCCTCGTCTCTCCTCACTTGCACTACTACATCTACCCTTATTTTCCACCCCCTACCCTCATTTGATCTCGCTTACACTACTTTTCACTACCCTCACTTTCACTCGCTTCCACTACTCTCCTTCCCCTCACTTTCCCTACCTCACCCCATACTCACCCCTCAATTTCCCTTTCTCATCCTACTTCACCATCGATCATTCCCCCTAACTTCCCTTACTTTTCCTCCCCTCATTTTATGTCATTTCACCGAATTCCCTCACTTCCCCTCATAGTCCTTCTAGCTTTTTTTCTTGCCTCCCCTGTCCCCCCTGTTTCCTCCATATTTACCCTCACTTCCACTCCCCTTATTTTCTCTTTCTCATTTTCCCTCACTTCCTCTAATGACCCTTCTAGCTTTTATTCTTGCTTCCCCTGCTTCTCCTGCTTCCCCCTCATTTACCCTTACATCAACTCCCCTTATTTCCTCTGTCTCTTTTTCCCTCACTTCCCCTAATAACCCTTCTATCTTTTCTTCATGCCTCCTCTGTTTCTCCTGCTTTCCCCTCATTTACCCTCACATCGACTCTTCTTATTTCCCCTGTTTCTTCTTCCCTCACTTCCCTCACTTCCCCCAATACTCCGTTTTGCTTTCCTTCTTGCTTCTCCTGCTTCCCCTGTTCCCCCATATTTACCCTCACTTTCACTTCCCTTATTTTATCTTTCTTATTTTCCCTCACTTCCCCTAATACTCCTTCTATCTATTCTTCATGCTTCCCCTTTTTCTTCCTTATTTACCCACACTTCCACTCCCCTTATTTCCTCTTTCTCATTTTCCCTCACTTCCCCTAATAACCCTTCTATCTTTTCTTCTTGCTTCCCCTGCTTCTCCTGCTTCCCCCTCATTTACCCTCTCTTCCACTCCCCTTATTTCCTCTGTCTCTTTTTCCCTCACTTCCCCTAATACTCCTTTTAGCTTTTCTTCTTGCTTCCCCTGCTTCCCCTGTTTCCCCCATATTTACCCTCACTTTCACTCCCCTTATTTTATCTTTCTTATTTTTCTTCACTTCCCCTAATACTCCTTCTATCTATTCTTCTTGCTTCCCCTGCTTCCCCCTCATTTACCCACACTTCCACTCCCCTTATTTCCTCTTTCTCATTTTCCCTTACTTCCCCTAATAACCCTTCTATCTTTTCTTCTTGCTTCCCCTGCTTCTCCTACTTCCCCCTCATTTACCCTCTCTTCCACTCCCATTATTTCCTCTGTCTCTTTTTCCCTCACTTCCCCTAATACTCCTTTTAGCTTTTCTTCTTGCTTCCCCTGCTTCCGCTGTTTCCCCCACATTTACCCTCACTTTCACTCCCCTTATTTTATCTTTCTTATTTTCCTTCACTTCCCCTAATACTCCTTCTATCTATTCTTCTTGCTTCCCCTGCTTCTTCCTCATTTACCCACACTTCCACTCTCCTTATTTCATCTTTCTTATTTTCCCTCACTTCCCTTACTACCCCTCCAAAATAATTACAAAAACGAAAGAGAAGGTATGAAATAATAGAGGGGAATAAATTCAAAAGAAAAGGAAGAATGAACTGCAAAATGGAAAAAGAAGGGAAGAACGGATAGAAAAAAAAGATAATTGAAAAAAAGTGAAAATGCAGGAGGGAAAATTGGGAAAAAGGGAAGAAATCAAACCCTAAGAATACATATTTTATATGCTATTCATACACTTCATTTGCCCTTCTTACCCATTTACCGTCTAATATTTTGTTTTTACATATTTCAAATGCAACATCTTATTAAGTGTGTAAATAATGAGTGTTTTTATCGAGCCGTCATTTGAACGTCGTTCACTCATGAATATAAATTACACGTCAAAGAATCCACGTGTTCCAATCTCGCAAAACCGTCGTGGCTCCTGCTATATTCTGAAGTTGTCCTTGCAAAAAAAAAAAAGTTGAAAAAAAATTATGAAGGAATCTTATATAATGTACGAAAGCAATGTTGAATTAATTGCAACGCTTTGACTTTCGTTGAAATAATGAGAAGAAAATACATTTCTAAGAAACTTCTCCGATGTTCGGAGTTTCCTTCTCTCAATTTAATCTGGTGAGAACAAGAAAGAGGAATCTTTGACACTAGAGAAGAGGATGTGCATGCAAAATTATATTTGAGTGAAACACGAATTCTTTAAAACAAATTAATACGAAATAGTTTCGTGAAAAATAGTATTTAAAGTGATATTAAACTTTTTTCCCCTTTTTCCCCTTTTTCCGAATTACCATTTAAAATAATTCTTATTTTCCCCAATTTTGATTGGCCATTATTTTCATTTTCTCGTACAACTATTTTGCACAAATTAAATTTTTTCGAACTATTTTCCCTAACTTTGATTTTCTCGAAACGAAATTTGCCCTAATTTATATCTTTCCAAGTAACTATTTGGGGTCATTTTTATTTCCCCGAATTACCATTTTCTCTCATTTTTATTTTCCATTTTCATTTTTTCGCTCTAATTTTTATTTCTTGAATTGACATTTTTTATATTTTTATTTTTCCCAGTTGCCATTTGTCAGAAGTTTTATTTCTTCGAAAAACTTTTTTGCGTAATTTTCATTATTTCGAATTATCATTTGGCATCCTTTTTATTTTACTAAATTACAATTTGCCCAAATTTATACTTTTCCGAATTACCATTTGGCATCATTTTTATTTTTCCAAATTACAATTTTCCCTAATTTATATATTTCCAAATCATTATTTGCCATATTTTTTATTTTTTCGAATTACCATTTGCCCTAATTTTTTTCCGAATTGAAATTTGGCCTAATTTTTTTTTTAATTACTATTTGGCATAATGTGTTTCCAAATTAACATTTGGCATTATTTTTATTTTTCCGAATTACAATTTGTCCAGAATTATATTTTCCCGAATTACTTTTTGAGATCATTTTTATTTTTGAGATTAACCATTTGGCATAATTTTTACTGTGGCAAGCTATGATTTGCCCTGATTTTTTTTTAATTAATATTTTTCATGGTTTTCATTTTTCCGAAAGACCTAAAACTTACCCTACTTTTTAATTTTTTGAATCGCAATATGGCATCATTTTTTTCAAATTACAATTTTCCGTAATTTATATATTTCCGAATTATTATTTGACCTAATTTTTATTTTTTTTAAATTAGAATTTGCCCTAATTTTTTTTTCTTCCAAATTCCAATTTGGCCTAATTTATATTGTTTATCATTACTATTTAGCATAATTTTTATTTTCCAGATTTACCAATTGGCATAATTTTTATATTCTCGAATCACAATTTACCCTGATTATCTTTTTTTTCGCATGACTATTTTGCACAATTTCAATTTTTCCGAACTACTATTCACTTAATTTGTATTAATTTTTATTCTTTCAGATTGCAATTTTCCCTAAGTTATATATTTTCGAATTATTATTTGACCTATTTTTTTATTTTTTTCGAATTACTATTTGCCCTAATTTTTTCCAAATTGAAATTTGGCCTAATTTTTATTTTTTTTTTAAATTACAATCTGGCATCATTTTTATTTTTCCGAATTACAATTTTCCCTAATTTATATATTTCTGAATTATTATTTGCCCTAATATTTAATTTTTCTAATTAAAATTTGCCCTAATTTTTGTTTTTTGAAATTACAATTTGGCGTAATTTTTTCCCAAATTACCATTTGGCATCATTTTTATTTTTCCGAATTACCATTTGCCCTTATTTACATTTTTCCGCATTACTTTTTAAGATAATTTTTATTTTCTACATTTTCCATTTTGCATAATTTTCACTGTCCCAAAATATAATTAGCCCTGATTTTTTTTTATTACCATTTTTTATAATTTTAATTATTTTAGAACGACCTAACATTTACCCTACTTTTTATCTTTGAGAATCGACATTTGGCATCATTTTTTTCCGAAATACAATTTTTCCTAATTTATATATTTGCGAATTATTATTTGACCTATTTTTATTTTTTAGAATTACTATTTGGTATCGCTTTTTTCCGAAATACAATTAACCCTAATTTTCATTTTTTCGAATTGTCATTTGGCAGCATTTTTATTTTTCCAAATTAAAATTTTCCCTGGTTTATATATTTCCGAATTTTAATGTGCCCTTTCTTCATTTTTTCGATTTCCTATTTGCCCTAATTTTTATTTTTCCAAATTGCAATTTGGCCCAATTTTTATTTCTTAGAATTATTATTTGGAATAATTTTTATTTTCCAGATTTACCATTTGACATCATTTTCATGTTCCCAAAATATAATTTTCCCTGTTTTTTTTTCTTGGAATTACTATTTTGCATAAATTTCATTTTTCCAAATTACCTATCATTCACCCTAATTTTTAGTTTTTCGAATTGTCCATTGACCTAATTTTTATTTTTCTACATTACAATGTTTCGTAATTTATATATTTCCGAATTATTATTTGACCCAATTTTTATTTTTTCGAATTACAATTGGCCCTTATTTTCGTTTTTTGAAATTACAATTTGGCCTAATTTTTATTGTTTCTCATTATTTTTTGGCATAATTTTTATTTTCTAGATTTACCATTTAGCATTATTTTCATTTGCCCAAACTATAATTTGCCCTGATTTATATATTTCCGAATTATTATTTGACCAAATTTGTATTTTTTCGAATTTCAATTTGCTCTCATTTTTATTTTCCCAAATTACAATTTGGCCTAATTTTGATTTTTTCAAATTACTATAATGCATAATTTACATTTTTTCGAATTACCTAACTTTTACCCTGATTTCTATTTTTTCCAAATTGCCTTTTGTCATCATTTTTATTTTTCTACATTACAATTTTCCGTGATTTATATATTTTCGAATTATTATTTGACATAATTTTTATTTGTTTGAATTACAATTTCCCTAATTTTTGTTTTTCCAAATTAAAATTTGACCTAATTTTTATTGTTTAGAATTGCTATTTGACATAATCCCCCCCCCCTCAGATTTACAAATTGGCATAATTTTTATTTTTCCAAATTACAATTTTCCGTAATTATATATTTCCGAATTATTGTTTGACCAAATTTTTATTTTTTCGAATTTCCATTTGCTCTCATTGTTATTTCTCCAAATTATAATTTGGCCTAATTTTTATTTTTTCAAATTACTATAATGCATAATTTTCACTTTTCCGAATTACTTAACTTTTATCCTAATCTTTATTTTTCCGAATTGCCTTTTGGCATAATTTTTATTTTCCGTAATTTATATATTTCCGAATTATTATTTGACTTAATTTTTATTTGTTTGAATTACAATTTCCCTAATTTTTGTTTTTCCAAATTAAAATTTGACCTAATCTTTATTGTTTAGGATTGCTATTTGACATAATTTTTTTCCAGATTTACCAATTGACATAATTTTTATTTTTCCAAATCACAATTTTCCCTAATTTATATATTTCCGAATTATTATTTGACCTAATTTTTATTTTTTTGTATTACAATTTCCCTAATTTTGGTTGTTCCAAATTACAATTTGGTCTAATTTTTCTTGTTTAGAATTATTATTTGGCATAATTTTCAGTTTCCAGATTTACCATTCGGCATAATTTTCATTTACCTAAACTATAATTTGCCCTGATTTTTTTCGAATTACTATTTTGCAAAATTTTCATTTTTCCGAATTACCTAACTTTTACCCTAATTTTTATTTTTTCTGAATTGCCTTTTGGCATCAGTTTTATTTTTCTACATTACAATTTTCCATAATCTATATATTTCCGAATTATTATTTGACCTATTTTTAATTTTTTTGAATTACAATTTCCCTAATTTTTGTTTTTCCAAATTACAATTTGACCTCATTTTTATTGTTTAGAATTACTATTTGGCATAATTTGTATTTTCCAAATTTACCAATTGGCATGATTTTTATTTTTCCAAATTACAATTTTCCCTAATTTATATATTTCTAAATTATTATTTGACCTAATTTTTATTTTTTCGAATTTCCATTTGCTCTAATTTTTATTTTTCCAAATTACAATTTTCCCTAATTTATATATTTCCGAATTATTATTTGACCTAATTTTTATTTTGTTGAATTACAATTTCCCTAATTTTTGTTTTTCCAAATTACAATTTGGCCTAATTTTTATTGTTCAGAATTACTATTTGACATAATTTTTTTCCAGATTTACCATTCAGCATTATTTTTATTTTCCCAATCTATAATTTTCCCTGATTTTTCTCTTGGAATTACTATTTTGCATAATTTTCATTTTTTCAAATTATTTATCATTTACCCTAATTATTACTTTTTCATTTACCATTTGCCCTAATTTTTATTTTTCCGAATTAAAATTTTACCTAATTTGAATTTTTTAGAATTACTATCTATTTGGCATCATTTTTTCAAAATTACAATTGGCTCTAATTTTTTTTACCGAGTCACCATTTGCCCAATTTTTTCCAAATTACCATTTGCCCTAATTTATATTTTCCAGAATGACCATTTACCCAAATGATAACTCAGAAAAAAAATTAAGGGAAGTTGTAATTCAGACAAATTAAAAATATAAACTAAGGCTATTTTTCATTATCAAATGAATTTCAATCAAATTGACATTATGAGAAGTAGAATATGGGGAATATTCATGCATTTCTATTTCCTCATTTCATCCTTTCTTTACATTCGTTTCCTTTTATTATCATCCATTTTTTAACCTCTTGTATTTTTTTTATTTCTTCCCTTCTTTTCTTTATTATTTCCTTGCACAAAATCTTTATCTATCATTATTCAACTTTTTCCTTTATTTTATTTTCTTCCCTTCTTCCCTATTTCCTTCCTCTTATACCATTCTTTTTTACTTCCTTTCTTCTGTTAATTGTTTTGCTTAAATTTGTGTATTTCCTCCCTTCTTTCTTCAGTTTCTATCTCTCTTGATTTAACTTTTCGCTTTTCAAATACAATTATCTGCCTGTTTTCGTTTTAGGTGGCAAAATGTTTTTTGAAGGAAGGAGAGGAATGAGAAGTATAATAGTGGACAAAACTTGATAGATTCGTACGTGAGGGGAAGATTAAATTAAATTATAGGAACAAAATAAAAAAACACAGAAAAGTTTGGGGCGAAATCGACCCTCGTGGAGTGTAAATATTCCGGAAGGGAAACTTATTGGACGACCTTCTTGACTCTTTTTGGTACTAAATACGAGACACGTGACTCAATAAAAGAGACTAAGCACCAGAGATACCCAAAACTTTTTTTCCCAAGAGAACTCGAATCTGTAAGAAACTTGGTTCTGATTTCAGTTTGTTTTATGTCTATTATGTCCTACATTTGTCCTTCATTTTTACTTCATTCCAAATTTTCCCCATTATTTTTTCTTTCTTTTGTGGCAAGAAAGGAAGAAAGGAAAAAAGAAAAAAATATTGAGTCCAATTATTGGAAGATAACAAAAAAAGAATTGAGAATGAGAGAAATTAAATAAAAGGAAGGAAGAGGAAAACAAGACTGGTACTCAAAAAATAATCGAGAGAGGGAAAAAATTAAATAAAATCAAAAGAAAAATGTTAAAAATATAATAAAAAAAGATTGAAGGAGTCAGAAAGAGAAAATTAAAAATAAGAAACTAATTTTTTGTCAATAATTTTAGGCTTAGTTAATATTGAATGATAAAATAACAGCCGGAGAAAATATCGTGGAAAAAGAGGAGGAAATCTATTAACAAGGGTGACCGGAAATTAGTCTTCACTTTATAAATGTTTTCTTTTCTCTCCTTTCCTTCTCCTTATCACTTTTTCCCTTAATACCTTCGTCTTTTCCGATTTTTGCTTCTGGAATCTTTTTTTCTTTCTATTCAATTTTTAGGACTTCATAGATCTGGGCAGAAACCCTTATAGTTTCAATCGGGTGTCCGTCCGTCGTAATTTCATCCAAGGAGGGAAATGAGGGGGAGTAGAAGCAGGGTAAATTAGGGAGAATGAGGGGAGAAAAACTAAGACATGAACAAAAATTAGGGGTGGGTTATTGAGGGAATGAGGAGGAATGAGGGGAAGGAAATGTAGGGAAGTAGGGAAAATTAGAGGAAGGGAGTGGAGTAAGTGAGGGGAAATAAGAGGAGGGAAAGTTGAGGAAATGAGGGGAAATTAGAGGGGAAGTATGGAAAATAAGGGAATGGGCAGTAGCGCAATCTAGGGGAAGGAGGTAAAATGAGGTTAGGGGAAGTAGGAAGAGTGAGGGAAGGTAGGGAAAGTCTGCAGAGGATGATTATGGGAAAAAAGGGAAATGAGCGAAAGCAAGTAGGAAAAATTAAGGGTGGGGTGCAGGGGAAGAGAGGGGAAATACGAGGAGGGAAAATAGGAGAGATAAGGGTTAGTTCTGAGGGAAAGGGGGTAGGCGAACTGGGGGGTAATGGTGGAAGGGAAATTAGGGTAAATAAGGAGAAATTAGGGAGGGGACAGTAGGGATGATTAGGGCGAATGAGGGAAGGGGAAGTAGCGTGAGCTAGGGGAAGTAAGAAAAATAACGTTCGGTGAAGTAGGGACAGTAGGAAAATTGGAAAGAAGTAGAGGAAGTAAGTCGATAGGAATTAGGAAAAATGAGGGAAACTAGGAAGGGGAAGTAGATAAAATAAGGTTAGGAGAATTAGGGAAGTCAGTGAAGGGGAATCAGGGAAAATCAGGGAAATCGGGGAGGGGCCATGAAGAAAATAAGGGAAGGGAAATTGGAAGAAATAAGGGAAGGGGAGTAGGCGAAGTGAGGGCACATTATGGAAGGGAAAGTAGGGTAAACAAGGGGAAATTAGAGAAAGGAAACTAGGGATAATGAGGAATAATGAGCAAAGGCTAAGTAAAATAAGCTAGGAGAAGTGAGGAAAATAAGTTTAGGTAGAAATAAGGGAAAATAAGGAGAGAAAAAGTTGAAAACCCTAAGGGAAAGTAGGAAAAATGAGTTAAGAGGAAGTAGAGGAAGTAGAAAAAGTAAGGGAAGGTAGGGAAAGTCTGTACAGGAAAATTAGATGAAATGAGGGGAATGGGCGAGGGGAAGTAAGGAAAATTAGGGGAGAGGTGTAGGAGAAGTGAGATGAAATAACAGGAGTGAAAGTAGGGGGAACAAGATTAGGGGAAGTAGTGAAATTCAGTGAAAGGTAATGAGGGTAAATGAGCAAAACAGGTAGGGGAATTAGAGAAATTGAGGCGAGGGAAAGAAAGAAATAAGGTAAGGGGAGAAGGCGAAGTGAGGGGTAATGATGGAAGGGAAAGTAGGGTGAATAAGGAGACATTGGGGAAGAGAAAGTAGGGATAATGAGGACGAATGAGGCAAGGGGAAGTAGGGTGAGCTAGGGGAAGTAAGGAAAATAAGGTTCAGTGAAGTAGGGATAGTAGGAAAAGTGAGAAGAAGTAGAGGAAGTCATTCGATGGGAATTAGGGAAAATCAGGGAAACTAGGAAGGGGAAGTAGATAAAATGAGGTGAGGAGAAGTAGGAAAAGTCAGTCAAGGGAAATAAGGGTAATGAGGGAGGGTAAGTCAAGAAAATAAGGGGTGGGAAAGTAGGGAGATTAAGGGAAGGGGAGTAGGCGAACTAAGGAGTATTAGTGGAAGGGGAAGTAGGGTAATTAGGGAGGAATTATGGAAGGTAAAGTAGGGATAATGAGGACGAATGAGGAAAAAGGAGGTAGGTTGAGCTAGGGGAAGTAAGAATAATAAGGTTCGGTAAAGTAGGCGTAATAGGAAAAGTGGAAAGAAGTAGAGGAAGTAAGTCGATAGGTATTTGGGAAAATGAGGAAAACTAGGAAGGAGAAGTAGGTAAAATAAGGTTAGGAATAAGTAATAAGTAAGTAGGAAAGTAAGTAAAGGGGAATTAGGGGAAATTAGGGAAATGTAGGAGGAATAGCAGAAAAAACGAGGGAAGGCAAATTAGGGGAAATAAGTGAAGGAGATTAATCGAAGTGAATGTCAATGATGGAACGGAAAGTAAGGTAAACAAGGAGAAATCAGGACAAGGAAAGCAGAGGTAATAAGGAAAAATGAGCGAAGACGAAGTAAAACAAGCTAGGAGAAGTGAGGGAAACAAGCTAGGAGAAGTAGGGAAAATAAGGTTAAGTGGAAATAAGGGAAAATAAGGAGAAAGCAAGTAGGGGAAGCTAAAGGGAAGTAGTTAAAATGAAGTGAGGGGAAGTAGAGGAAGTGGAAAAAGTAAGAAAAGGTAGGGACAGTCTGTACGGGAAAATTAGGGAAAATAAGGGAAATGGGCGAGGGGAAGTGAGGAAAATGAGGAAAGAGCAATAGAGGAAGTTATTGGAAATAAGTGGAGGGAATGAATGGGAAATAAGTGGAAGTAAGGTGAAATGAGGGGAGGAACAGTAGGGTAAGCTACGGAAAGTAGAAAAAATTAGGGAAGGTAGGAGAACTCTGCAGAGGAGAATTATCAAAAAGGAGAGGAATGGGCGAGGGGAAGTGCGGAAAAATAGGGGAGAAGAGTTATGGAAATTAAGGGAAATAACAGAAGAGAAAGTAGGGGAAACAATATTAGGAGAAGTAGTGGAATTCAGTAAAGGGGAATTAGGGTAAATGAGAGAAACGGGGAGTGGAATCAGAGAAAATTAGGGAAGAAAAAATAGGGTAAGGGGAGTAGGCAAAGTCAGGGCTAATGATGGAATGGAAAGTAGGGTAAATAGAGAGAAATTAGGGAAGGGAAAGTAGGGATAATGGGGGCGAATGAGGGAAGGGAAAGTAGGGCGAGCTAGAGGAAGTAAGCAAAATAAGGTTCGGTGAAGTAGGGGTAGTAGGAAAAGTGAGAAGAAGTAGAGGAAGTAATTCGATGGGAATTAGGGAAAATAAGGAAATCTAGGAAGGGGAAGAAGGTAAAATAAGGTGAGGGGAAGTAGGGAAAAGCAGTAAAGGAAAATAAGGGGAAATGAGAGTAATGGGGGCGGGAAGTAGAGAAAATAAGGGGTGGGAATGTAGAGAAAATGAGGAGAAATTAGGAAAGGGAAAGTAGGTATAATGAGGGCAAGTGGGGGAAGGGGAAGTAGTGTGAGCTAGGGAAAATGAGAAAATAAGGTTGGGTGAAGTAGGGGTAGTAGGGGAAGTAGGGATTAGGGTGAATGGTTTGAATAAGGATGGGGAAGTAGGTAGAACGAGAGCGGAGTAAGGGAAGTAATGGGAAATAAGGGAAAATGAGAAGAGCGATATTATGGAAAATGTAAAGGGAAGTGGGGTAAGCAAGGGGAAGTAGGAATAGTGAGGGAAAATGTGGTAAGTGGGAGGAAGTAGGCAAAATTGGGAAGAGGAGTAGGAAAAATTAGGGGAAATAGTGGGAGGGAATATAGAAAAATATAAGGGGAAATGAGGGGAGGAGAAGCAGGGGAAATGGGATGGAAAAGTAAGGGGAAGTGGAGGAATTAACGTGAAATAAGGAAAAATGAGAAAACTTTAGAAAATTCAAAAAATTTTCCTATATTTTCTCGTATTTCTTTCGTTTCTTCCCTTCTTTTTACATTTTTCTTTAGTTTCCTTTTCTCTTCCATCTTTTCCTGAATTTGTTTGCTCCTTTCATTCCTTCCTATTACTGCGTTTCCTTTCTTCACACAAATTGGAATCAGCTTTCCATTATCTGATATATAATTCTTTCAATATTTCTGAAAACTTGATCCTCACGCCTCAATTCAATCAAGAGTGGCGAGCTCATATCAAGAAAGTGCATTGCCTTGAATTTTCTTTTAAGAGAATATTCTTTTGAGTAAGAATCGTAAATTCCTTTATCCTGATGAAATTTTTTTTATTAGATTCTTTGTGCTTTTGTCCATTGCTATCAAAGATTGTATATAAAACGCAGAACAAACAAATAGCCTCTTAAAAATGAAATATCTCCACTTTGGCCAACAATTTTTGCATAAATGAATTTTTATCAGAGTATATGTAGACCCTCAGAAAAAATGTCCTCTGGTCCTTCCTCAAAGGTCCAGCTTCTGTTCACAAATGAGAAAGCAAGAAAGCGCGAAGTCAGACTTCAAATGAAAAATTCCGGGCTCGGTACTCGATCATCTTTTATGACAATGATTAAATATTTTTACAAAATATACTTTAAGGATGAAGGAACGAGATAGGAAAATTAGTTTTTTATATTTCTTTCTGCTCTCTTCATTTTCCCTCCTTTCCTTTTTTGTTTCCTTTCTTCGATGCTTTTGTTTTTCCTTTCTCTTTTACAACTTATCCTTTCTTTTCCTTCTTTTCCTTCCTTTCCTTCTTTTTTCGATACTTTCGCCTTCTCTTCTTATATTTCCTTCCTTCTTTTCTGACAATTTTCATCTTCTTCTATTCATTTTTTATATTCCTTATTTTTCCCCTTCCCTTTCCCTTTTATCTTTTCCTTTCTTTCCAAGCATTATTCACCTTCCTCGAGTTTCTTGTATTTTGATTTCTCTATTTCCTCCTTTCTCTTCTTTTTCTCTTTCCGTTCATTTTTCGATGCTTTCGCAAATGTTTTTCATTTCTTCTTTTACATCTTTTTCATTGTTTCCCGAAAATCTTCGCCCTTTTTCATTAGCTTCATATTTCTTTCTGTTTTCCTTTCACTTTCCTTCCTTTCAACATTTTTCGCTTATTTCTCTTTTTTGATAACGTATCCTTTTTTCCACCTTTCCCCCTTTTTTCTGTTTTCAATCCTCTCGAAAGTGTTCTCTCTCTCTTTTTTATATCTTCCCCCTTCTATCCTTTTATTCTCTCCTTTCTTTTCATATATCTCATGTTTATTCCTTTTTTCCTTTCACGTCCTTATGCCATTTTTGCCTTTTCTTCCCTTTTTAAATACTGTTAGAAGTGTTTTTCCTTTCTTTTTTATATCTTCTTCCTCCTTTCCTGACATTTTTAACCTTCTTCCTTTAGTTTTTCATGTTTCTCCAATTTTGTCCTTTCCTGTCATTATTTTCCCTTTTTATTTGTTTTATTCAATTCTTTCCTTCTCTTTCCATGTACTGTATTTTCTCCTGTTTTCACTCTTATTCTATTCCGTCCTGTATTTTATATTCCAATCCTTTTTTCCTTTCATTTTCCCTTCTTTCGTTTCAGTTTCACCGTTTTTTGTATATTGTAAATTATTCCTATTCAGTTTCCTTCCTTTCCCTTCTTTTGCGTCTTCTTCCTTCTTTTCTGACAATTTCCACCTCCTTTCTTTATTTTTGTATACTTCCTTATTTCCTTCCTTTCTTTTAACATACTTTCCTTTCATTATTGTTCCTTTCTCTTTATTTTATTCAATTTTTTCCTTCTTCTTTCATGCACTGTATTTTCTCCTGTTTTACTTCCATCCCATTTCGTTCGTTATTTTATATTTCGATCCATTTCTCCTTTCCCTTTCCTTACTTTCCTTACTTTCCTTTCATATTCCCCGTTTTAATATTTTTTCCTATATCTTCTCCTTTCTTCCCAGATATTTTTCATCTTCTTCCTTATTTTCTTTTAATTTCCCACCTTTCCCTTCTTTTCTCTCATTTTCCCCTTTTTTTCCTTTTTTCTTTCCTTTCCTTTCATTATTTTCTTATTTTCTTGGTTTTATTCAATTCTACGTTTCTTTTTTCACGCATTGTATTTTCTTCTGATTTCCTGTTTATTTAATTCCGTTCTGTTCCCCGTATTTATATTTCCATCCGTTTTATTTTCTACTTTCCCTTCTATGCTTTCATTTTCTCCTATCCCCTTTTTTTATATCATCACCTATCTTTCCTGAAATTTTTCACTTTCTTCCTTCAGTTTTCTAAATGTTTTCGTTTTAATTTCCCTCCTTTTCCTTCTCTTTCTCTTTTTGTTTCTTCTTCGATGCGTTTTCAAGTTTTCTTCCTTTCTTTTTTAATATCTTTTCTCTTCTTTTCTGACAATTTTTACATTCTAGCTTTAGTTTATTATATTTCTCTATTTATTTCCTTTCTTTTACCGTCCTCTCCTTTCATCATTGTTCCTTTCTCTTTGTTTTATTCAATTTTTCTTCTCTTTTTCATGCACTGTACTTTCTTCTGTTTTCACTTCCACTTCATTCCGTTCGTTGTGGTATATTTCGATCCTTTTTTCCTTACCTTTCCCTTCTTTGCTTTAATTTTCTCCGTGTTCATGTCTTTTCTTGCATCTTCTCCCTCCTTTCTTAATATTTTTCACCTTATTTCTTTAGTTTTTTTTATATATCTTCATTTTTCCCTTTCCCTTTTTCTTCATATTTTCCCCCTTTTTCTTTCTTTCTTTATGCTTTTAAAAATGATTTTAATTTCTTTTTTTACATCCTCTTCCTTCTTTCCTGAAACTTTTCACTTTCTTCCTTTAGTTTTTTTCATTTATTAATTTTTACCTTCTTTTTTTCAATTTGGTTCCATTCTCCGTATTTTGTATTTCTATCCGTTTTATCTCTTACTTTTCCTTCCATTTTCTCTTTTTCTTCCTTTCTTTATGCTTTTAAAAATGATTTTAATTTTTTTTACATCCTCTTTCTTCTTTCCTGAAAATTTTCACTTTCTTCCTCTAGTTTTTTTTATTTCTTAATTTTTAACTACCTTTTTTTTAGTTCGGTTCCATTTTCCGTATTTTGTATTTCTATCCATTTTACCTCTTACTTTCCCTTCCATTTTCTCCTTTTCCTTCCTGTTTTTTATCTTCTCCCAATATTTTACACTTTTTTCCTTTCTTCCTTTAGTTTTTTCATATTTTTTCCTTAAACTTTCCCTTCGTTTTCTCTTTTTTGACACATTTTCAAGTTTTTTCCTTCCTTTTTTATTATGATTTCTCACTTTTTCTGAAATTTTTCCATTCTTCATTATTTTCTCTTCTTCTTTATTTTATTTCATTAACATCCGCTCCATTCCGATAGGTTTTTCTAATTTCGATACTTTTTTCTATACACTTTCACTTCTTTTGTTTAATTTTCTTTGGTTTTAATTCTTTTCTTATATCTTCTTCCTTCTTTCCCGAAGTTTCTCACTCTCTTACTTTCAGTTTTTTCCCCCCTTTATATCTTTGCTCTTCCTTGCTGAAAATTTTCAGTTTTTCTTCTTTCATTTGGTCTTTTTAGCCTCATTATTCCCTTTTTCTTCCTTTTTCGTCCTTTTAAAAGTGTGTTTCCTTTTTTTATATCTTCTTTCTTTTTTCACACAACATTTACCTTCTTTCTTTAGTTTTTTATATTGCTTTTCTTTTTTTTTATTATTTGTTGTTTTTGTTTGTTTTGTCCAATTTTCTCTGTTTTAGCTTCAATTCCACCTCATCTAAGTTTTATTTATCCCTGTCTTCAGTGCCAAAATTGAAGTCAAAAATCAAAAAATGATACAAAAATGAAAGGAAGAGGACTCAAAATAAGAAAAGAAGGGAAGAAGAAAAGAGATTAAAGAAACGGAAGAATTTAATAAATATGATCAATAGTGTTAGAGAAGGGTGCCGCAAGTACAATAGAAAAACGAAAATAGAATGAAATAGTTGAAAAAAAGGTAGAATTCAAGGAATCGAGAGAAGGAAGAGAAAACGAAAAAAAAAGATAAATCTGAATACAAAAAATGAGAGGAATAACTATAATGAAAGTAAAATAAAGAAGATACAAAATAAGTACAGTTTTTCAATCCTTTCCCCTTTCCCCCTTTCCCCTTTTCGCGTTCCCCTTTCTCCTTTTCTCGTTCCCCTTTCCCCTTTTGATTTTCCCTTTTTCCCGTTCCCCTTTCCCCGTTCCCCTTTCCTCTTTCCCATTTCGCCTTTCCCCCTTTCCCTTTCTCCTTTCTCTCTTTCCCCCTTCCCTTTTCCCTTTTTCCCTTTTCCTGTTCCCCTTTCCCCGTTCCATTTTTCCCTTTTCCCGTCCCTTTATTTCGTTCCCTTTCCCCATTACCCTTTTCCCTTTCGCCTTTCCCCTGTTGCCTTTCCCCTTTCCCCTTTTCCAATTCGCCTTTCCCCCCTTCCTTTCTCCTGTCTCCTTTCTCCCTTCTCCCTTCCCTTTCCCCCTTTTTTCGTTCCCCTTTTGCCATTCCCCTTTCCCCTTTCTTTGCTCCCCATACCCCTTTCCCCTTTACCCGTCCCCCTTTCCCCGTCACCCTTTCCCTTTTCCCCTGTCTCCTTTCTCCTTTCCCCTTTCCCCTTTCCCATTTTCGCGTTCCCCTTTCCCTTTTGATGTTCCCTTTTTCCCGTTCCCCTTTCCCCTTCCCCTTTCCCCCTTCGCCATTCCCCTGTTATTTTTCCCCTTTCCCCTTTTCCATTTTGCCTTTACCCCTTTCCTTTCTCCTTTCTCCCTTTCCCCTTCCCTTTTCCTCTTTTTTCGTTTCCCTTTCCTCTTTCCCCTTTTCTCGCTCCCCTTTCCTCTTTTCTCGTCCCCCTTTCCCTTTTCCTCTTTCTCCTTTCCCCTTTCTCCTTTCTCCTTTCCCCTTTCGCCTTTCCTCTTTCCCCTTTCCCCTTACCTCAATTTCGATTTCTTAAAAAATATATATTCTCGAAACAAGTGATGAATCTGAAATTCGATTTGGAAAATGAAATCATAAAAGGAGAAGGAGAAAATAACTTCTGCCGTTTTCAATCTGAAAAGCAGATAATAAGACAATAAAAGTGAAAGAAATGGATAAATCGAAAGCCAATGCGTTGGATGTTTGATCAACGAAAGTATTATTTAAATCAGGTATTTTTCGTAGATTTATTTCTAAAGCTGATTCTGTTCTTGTTTTCTCACGGGGCCTAAATTTATTCCG
>JAABKJ010004848.1:0-23789 GCA_011634705.1 Andricus grossulariae
TTTTAGGAGAGGATCTTTTCCATTTGCAACGATGTAAGCTGTACTCAAAACAATTCGGTTATGAAGACACTGGAGATGCTTAAACACGTTGCAGACGAAGATGAGGAAGCGACATTAAAACCAACGGTGGAAAGCAGACACTTTCTGAGAGATCCTAGCGATTTCAGGACAAGGGGAAACATTGACATACTGTTTGCTCCTAGGCCCTAAAATCTGGCTGAAATGGATGCCTCCCTTCGTGAAGATATCTCTGAGGAGTCCGACCTCTGGACCATCAACTGTTCAGTTCATGGTGCTGCGAGAGCATTGGAAAATGCGCAAGGAAAATAATACAGAAGATGGAGAGATGGATCAGGGAGAATCAACAGTTTCTCGCTGACCCATCTCGCCTCTTCAGTGATCACCCTATTTCTGTCAAAAATCCATCCAAGCCCAACGAGTTAGAGACTTTTTGGAGAGAGGTATACAAGATCCCAAAATCACTAGAGTTGAAAGAAGATACTGATAATCTCATCCGCTTCTCGTGGAAGAAGTTTAGTTATACGCACCATTATTTGGTCCATATGTTTACCTCATATTTGAAGTCGGAAGCGCCCATTCCGCAGTGACTGTTATTAGGACGCACTATACTCCTACCAAAAAAAGTCAACTTGTCCAACCCAGAGAATTACAGATCCAACCCAGAGAATTACAGAATCACGAGATGTTTGACAAAGGAGCGTTTCTTTACAAAGCCGCGGAGCAGGCCGCTGAGACTTTTGGTCTGAAGTTGGAAAATTCCACCATCAGCTACTCGACAAGTAAATGCACGGAAATTTTCACAGGAATGTAGAAAAACAGTCCTTGCCAAAGGAGCAAACTTTTGCTTTTCTCAGATCATCAGGGCTTAATTCAGGTGCATTAGGTTTCATTTTCGCGTGCCAGGACGGTGTCATTTTCACCTTAGTATACTGCGACCGCATTTTATGTGAAGAAGTTTCCAGCGATAGGTGCAGAGCGTGTCATGCACACGCAGAGTACCCAGAACACATACTGTCTGGGTGTCCCACCCATGCGGGAACAGCGTATATCTACAGATATAATGCGGCCCTAAGAGTACTTTATTGCGATCTTTGTGGCTCTTACGGTCTTGGCCGCGACCCTGCCCTGCCGAACGCTCCAAGGTAGATAAGAGTCAATTGTCCAAAACAAGAAGTACCGAATTTTCTGGAACTACGATTTTTGGACTGCAGTCTCCGTTGCATACTCCAGGCCGACTACAACATCACTGCCAAGGAGAAGGAAAAGGACGAAAGGTATCAAGACCTTAAAAGGAAGTTGCAATGACTGTACCCAAAATATTCGGTGGTGCGAAACTATCACTGTTTCGTAACCTGAAAGCCATTCCCGCGTGACAAAAGTATGCCAGGCTCTTGCGAGATGGATGCAGAAAGCTGTCATTCTTGGGTCGCTTCGTGTCCTCAAGGTCGTAAAACGTGGCCATAAGTGTGATTTACCACGGTTCTACTGGGAGCCTATGTCATTTTTAGATGGCAGTTGCTCCCAGTGGGACCCTGCAGTGGTTGTTTAACCTGTTTTTTTTTAACTATAATGTGTGCGCGCGCGCGTGTGTGTGTGTGTTTGTGTGTGTCCGGCTGAACGTTTGTCATAAAGACAACCACGGGATTTTGACAGGAGCAGTGTGCCATTCTAGAAAATTGCACCCACTCCCGGCGAAATAGCGGTAATGTTTCAGCTGTAACCACGTATCACGTCCGTGAAGTAGGTGGTTAAAATCTGCAATGGAGTCAATACGACGATGCAATAAAAGTCTCGTACACCCTCAGGACACGAAGCTATTTAAGGACGACCACCTTCTGCATTTCCCCCGGACTCGGATTTAACGTCGTTTTTGGGGCTGCCCTTGGACCTGACCTACCCAAAGTAAACGGGATTTAACGGAACTCCGAACGTAAACGGTTCATGTTTTGTCACGCCTTCGTGAACTCCGCACATCCTGCGCAACTCCTGACAAGCCTACCCGCGGCGCGGCGTCAATTCTCGGAATCGATAAATCCGGGAACGTTGAATCCGAGTACGACCGTATCTTATCATTTCGTCGATACTCAGGGATGCTTTTCAGACTATTAACCAGTGAAACCTTAACACCTCAAAGAGTATCGATGATCAGGACAGCTAGCTTAGAAAAATATTTTGGGTATAACAGTCGCAAATCTGTTAGAAGATCTTTATACATCTCGAAAAGTTACAATCCTACAAGACTAGGTTTTATAGGATCTGAAGACCTGGATCTGAATCCCAACGGAGCTAGACAGACATCTTTTCACAATTGTTGCAGTACAGAACTAGATAACAAACATTTTTCCGAAAATGGGCTTTTTGCATAAAAAAATCTTTGAAAATCGAATATAACTTGTTTTGAAAGGATTTTTACAAAATTTTATTTTTATTATAGTAATAAAAATATTGGTAATTCAAAACTAGATAACTGTCACTCTGTAATTCCTTCTAGCTTTTTTTCAATTGCCTAACCTCTTGCATTTTGTTAAACCTTTTCCTGACCAAGTTCCTCGCCATAAAAGTTTTGAAATGCAGCAAAATAATAAAGTACTTCTTTTCAAAAAAAACTGAATAAAGCTATTTGGCTACTTTGTCCGAAAAAATTAGCGGGGGGGTGGTGGAAAAGGGGATGGACTAGTCGTCCCGAAAATTCGGGACGACTAATCAAGCTTATGAAAAATATTAGCCTCGCCGTCCCAAATTATCCTTATTCAGCCGCCTCATATCTCGGGAGGAAGTTTTTATTATTTTTTTGAACTGAAAAATAGATTGTTAGTCACTACCTCGAAACGATTTTCAAAACCCATGAAATTTGAACTTCTGAATTCCGGAACGATTTACTCAGAATTGGTCAAGTTTTTCTAATCAAGCTCATTTTCTCCCACTTTAGCAACTCAACACATTAGGAGTGAATTCTTATTTCTTGTGTTAACTGAAAATTCGACTTTTCATTGTGATTCGCAACCGAGCCTGTTCCAGTTTTAAGTTCCTGTCAATTTAATATTTTCACGAGGAGCTACTCACTACGAAATCTGGAAATCTTACAACTGTGAATGCGGTAATCTGTATTGAATTCTTATAGAGATTTCCAAGTTTTCGTTGAGATTTCCGGCAGTTCCGAGATTTCCGACGCTGCTCGCGATCAGAACTCACGTGGGATTCTACAGACTCGGCTAAAGTCGGTGGCTTTTGGATTCAGTCGCCTGTTCGTTCGACGCATAGGAGCGTATGTGAGATGCTCCACACCACCTCACCTCTGTACACACTTACCCAAAGATTCCCAAGATTTCCCACGAATACTAGATTGTTGAGAGATTTCCAAGAGTTCCTCCAAGAGGTCTCTTAAGATTTTCCGCACAGCAATACAAGATTTTTTTAGTGAGCAGCACCTCGGATTGTAAACTTCAACTTTCTATTTCTCGGAATTAGACTAGGGAGTAAACTTTTGTTTTATCTTTAAATAGCTATATCAATTCTACAGAATGTTATTTCTCTCTCCTGAAATATTCCGATTTTGTTGGTTATCTAGTTATGTACTGCAACCCTTCAACTTATGAATAAAGTTGAATATTTAAAAAAATATAGACATGAGACCTTAATAAACATGGCTGTCTCAACAATCTCAATAATCTCAGTAAAATGGATAAAGCTCATCTATTTATAGAATTTTATTGTTTCAAATAGAAATTGAATGCATTCAAATTAAACAAAAAGCAAGACAATTGACGCCACGATTACTGAGACTATAAGGTTTATCTCAACGTTCACCTTAAGACAATTAAGAAAAAAAATCTACTATCAAATAAAAGGCTCTTTATGGTTTGGCAAATGAGTTTAATAATGATATATAACAATATTTCACTGTAATTCTTGGTAACTTTTAAAGTGATAATTTTTATTTTACGGTTCCGCGAATTAAATGAAAATTATCCAAACTAAAATAGAGTTGAGTTTAATGAAAATTTTCTGCCGAGGTAACGTTCTTGTTTGTACGTGCGGTCTCGTCATTGTTTCCGACATATACGTATGTATGCGTTCAGTTGAAGAGGTGGCGTACTCTAATGTATGTAGACGACCAAAGGCAAATTTTTTATTTTTCAAGCAGCCGTACATTAACGATGATGCCACTTCCGTAGAAATTTGTCCCATGATTTCCTCACAAATTCACTGCGTGATTTCCACAAGATCATCATTTTGTATCCACAGGCGCTCATCATTACTTTTGACTAACTTGATTATTAATTAGTTTCAAATCTGTATGTTTAATATTGCTTCATAAAATATATATAGTAAAAAGTAATTATTTTCCGGAAAATCCATATTAAGTGAAAAAGGTATTTTTTGTTCAGGCCTACTATAGATTTATGCCAGACTCAGATCTCCCCTATCCACTTAATCAAAATATATCTTTTATTCTTCTACTTTCACAGAAATATTTTTTGATAATTTAACAATTGTACTATTTCTGCAATAATTTGCCACTTATTTAAATTTAGAAAGTATACAGTTCCTAAAAAAATTAAAAGGGGAAAATGGACGAAATCGAGCGCAACCAAAATAACTCATGAAACAGATGGTTTTAACGGAAGCTTCGATTGTTTAGTACTCCCTGAGGTGAAATTTGTCCAAGCACAGAGGTCTTTTGGGGTTTATTCTCAGTGACAATAGTTTTATAGTCACTCATCGTCTCAATCCTCTATTTCGATACAAATCTCAATGAAAAATATTTCCAATTTTTTGACACAACTTTGTAGATAATACTAGTTTCAAAAACGTATGCATTGACGCTGACGTAAATTTAGGTCAAATGTTTATACTAGAACAGAAGGTAAATATATTTGCACCCAGAGATTTTAATAAACTATTTTTCATATGAGTATATAGTGTATTTTTAAAATAAATGTTACAGAACAAAAATAAAACGCAATTTTTTTAAACTTCTGATACACTTTAATATAGTTATCTCCGATGGGATATTGTTTGCAGTACCAACATAAAATATATGAGATAAATTTTTTCGACAAAATAATTCTTTACAAACATGTATGTGTAAAAATAAGTATAAGTCAGTTAAATAGGATATATTTATGAGACTTTACAATAAGAATTACAAATAATTTAAAAATAATAAAAATTACGGAATTTCCTTGACACAACTTTTTACGAGAAAAATATTTGTAAGTCAAATTTTCCATAATATATGTAGATGTATTGTGTATATTCTCAATTAATAAGCTTATTGAATGTTTCTCTCTTATGAGATGATCGTGTAGGTTCCTTTCTTTACCCTAATTTCTTTCCTTGAACTTTTTTCTCATTAAAAATGTTAAAATCAATTTCTTATTGACCAGTTATTTGCTGTGTACATTATCGCATGCCATTTTGTCGCTGATCGCTCCCCTTGAAAATTTCCGATGTGACGAGTCTCTGTAAGTCCATAAGAGCGGGAAGGAAAAAGAGGCTGTTTGTCAAGAGGATCATGGGACGTGAAGCGCGGTTGGTTGTCGGGCGAGCAGATGACGCTAAAAGCTATGATGGGGAGGTAAAAGCGATGTAAAGGTTCGGTTTAGTTCAGGGGAGGTTAAAGGGTAGCTGCACAAGAAAGTAAACAGAAGACGCCTGTCATCACGTGATGCTATATGCCAGTAACAAGATATTGACACTGCCGATAATGACCCTTCGTTTGCCTACAGGTAGATCTTCAAAAAGCGGGACAACAACCTAAAAAAATAGAGATGAAATCGGTGAATGTACACGAAATTGCTCGACAACTACCTATTTTATCGCTCTAGATGGTCTAGATATAACTGATTGACCATCATGCATAATATTGGGCCCAAATAAAAAATTTAATTTTTCAATTTTGCAAACACTACTCCTAGATTTTTTCCGTTTGGTGAAAAAATACTGCCACAAATTTTCTTTCCTTTTTAAAAAATTGTTTAAAGGTTCCGCCAGGTCTTTTAGGTCTGAAAATCAATTTCCTTAGTTTTTAATGCTTGAACAATACTAACTACATGCTGAAAATTTATTACTTTTCCCCTAGAAAGTATTTCATTTTTATTTGCAAATAAGCCCTAAATTTTATGAAACCAAACAACAATTCGTGAAAATATTATTGGGCTTATAATACGAAAATGTATATAATTTCATCACAATTAATGGTCTAGAATGGCCCCTGAACATTTTTTTCCTGGAATAACATGCGCATGATTTCTTATACGATATAAACAAGATATCATCTATAATTAATAAATTTTCAATAAAAAATATAAATGTTTAAAGATTCCTACAGTACTTTAAAATTTATTTTGAGAATAAAATTGACTAAAAGTGACTAAAGTGCATTCATAATATAACTAACGTTCTTTAGAATTCGAAGGAATTCCATAAAATTTATAAGAATGCCGAGTGTTTTTATACCAATTCAGGACAAATCATAAGAATTTGGGGTGGATTGAAAAGAATTCAAGACAAATTCAAATGAATTGAAAAAAATCCTAAAAATTTATTTATTTCAGTATATTAACGAAAGTCATCGAATTCATTAAGTTTTGAGTGAATTTACAAAAGTTCCAGAGAATTCAAAAGAATTTTATGTAATACTTTAGAATTCAAGGTGATCTTAAAAGACTTCAAGGTGAATTTGAAGGAACTAAAAAAATATCTAGAATTGAATAGAATCAAATAAATTTAGAAGAATTACAAAGAATTCAGAATAAGTTAATTAGAATTAAGGGTGACTTCCAAATTAGTTAAAATGGCGATTTCAACAGAATATAAGTGAATTGCATAAAGCTTGTAACAAAAATATGAATAAAATAAAATTCGAGTGAAATTAGAGGAATATAAGGTAAAAGAGAATAATTTAGTGAGATTTAGAGAACTTCAAGGCTCATTTTTTAAAAGATTATGTGAATTGAAAGCAGCTTGATAATATTTAAAAAATTCATTGAATTAAGGAGTTTTTGGATTTTTTGAATTAAGGAGAATTAGGGAGTTAGAAGAATTTAAAATAATTCAGGATAAATTACCAGTAACTCAGTGTGAATTCCACATTAATTCAAAGTAATTGAAAAAAATTCGCAAAATCTAAAATATCTAATTTATTACAGTAAAGCCAGAGTAAATTCAGAAGAATCCCGGAAAATTCAAGAAAATTCGATTAAAGTAATACGTGTCCTAGATAAATTAATGAGAATTCAGGGCAAAATGAAAATAATTCAAGTAAATGCAACAAAATCTGCAAAATTCATCAAAAATCCTAAAGGCATACTTATTTTTTAAATGCTGCGCTGCTCCGTCTATCACATAATACATCTCTTCGACAACGCTGAATTTCTTCTTGAGGTACTCGATGATGCGCTTTTGAAACGTATATACAGCTACAGTGTCATGACTTGAACAATCCAAGGTGATTGCTATACTGAAATGTTTCAATTTCTTTCCCTTTTTGTAATGAATAACTACTACATATATGGCAGCTTGATTAGTATTCCAATGGAAAGCTTGCGCAGCATTTTGAATGATGAAAGACAATTTTTTAGCAAGGTGAAGCAAAATTAACAACTCTCCTTCTTCAAACGAAAATCTATGTACGTCGAGTTGATGTCTTTTGTTTTTCGACTATACACGAGACCTTCAAGTTTAATTCAGAGAATGGACGGATTCTGTGTATTGATAATTTGGACTATATATAAATAGTTTAAACTATTGTTAATTAATGTTTCCCTTTCAAAAGTAATTAGTAAATATCTTAATCCATCATTTTTTTGTCGAAACTACAGGTCTGAAATTCTTGAATATTGATTCTAATGAGGAAGCGTGAAGAAATTACGTAACATTAAATAAAAGGGGGGTCTGATTTCTGTTGCAGTAATGATGATAATATACAGCGACATCTCGAAAAGAACGTCACGGAGAGGCGAGGGATAAAAAGAGTCGCAAAAACGTTAGGTAATTAGTGAACGCTCATTCAAAAACACTTTTGTTTCCTAATTTGTTTATAACTACATGAAAAAATGTTGATGCATTTTGAAATGCTGACCTTCATTTTTAGAAAGGTTCTGCACCAATCAAAAGTACTTTTGAATTAATCGAATTTGCATAAATCAGCGCCGGTCGGTGCACAAATGCACATGCTGGAATGGTCGGCCTATTGTCAGTCCCATAATGTGAATCAGAATTTTTATTGGCAAAAAGTCAAGCTTTCGTTTAAAAATACTTTTAAAGAAATCAAAAGAACCCGAAGTGAAGAAATTGTTAAATAAACATTCCACATCGTGATTTAAAAAGAAATAGATTTCATAAGATGAAACAGCATAAAACCCCCTTCAAAAATCACTCATAGAAAATTTAATTCGCATTTGTAGAAAGGAAGATTTGAAAATACCCATTTACAAGCTCAAAAATGGTTATTTCTGATCCGCACAAGTGGTAAAAAATACATATTGTATCCAGATAAAGGGGAAGAAATAACTATTTTTGAACTTGTAATCGTTGAAAATATCTACGATTTTGTGAATTTTATGATTATCTGTCACTTTACAGGAACGCGCAAAAACTTGACATTTTTCCATTGCGTTTATACTAAACAGGAAAATACGTGGACACAATGTGCATTTTTTGACGATTATGCGAATCAGAAATAATCATTTCGGAGCTTGTAATAGTTGAGAATATCTACGATTTAGTCAATTTTATGATTATCTGTCACAACCCATTAACGACCAAGAACTACAATTTTTTTACTTATGTTCAAGCCTCATTCTCATGACTGAAAAAGAGAAATTTCCGAACGAAAACTATGTTTGCTTGTAGTTTTTGGTACGATCTTCAAATATCCGTGGTCAGAATGGAGTTTGGTCCTGTAGAAAATCTAATATGGCGCCAAATTTGTAGAAAAGTACCAAAAAATCGATCTGTTACATGGGAGAGGGGTTAGGGGTGTATTGATTCTGTTACGTAATATTTTTAACAAATCAAACTTATAGAAAATCCACGTATCCATAATTATAGTATATAACGTTAAAGTTTAGTAACTTTACTATAAAAGATAAGTATTTTGATTTTTCCCCTCATTCTGTACAAAAATATCCATAATATCAAAGTTTTTTCAGACTAACTGCAAAATTTATTCAATATTGTTCAAGTTTATTGAGTTAAACTAAGATATTTGAAAAGATTTCAAGCGATTTCAGACGATTTCCAAGATTTTCAAATGTCGCGAAGGATTTTCTTCAAATTTCAACGTCTGACCCTGGATTTGATAAGATTTCAAAGAATTTTAAAGGCTCTAAATAAGGTATTTTAAGGAGTTTTTCAGGATCTCAAAGGATTCACAAATTTCAAGGGATTGCTACAACAACTCTTCTTTACGTCTCGAATGATATAGATAGATCCTTGGATTGTTCAGAGGTGACCCTGCTGGCTTTGCTAGACTTATCTCGGGCTTTCAAGACCCTTGATCATGGATTGCTTTTTGATAAAATTAGAAACCATAGGAGTATGTGGGACATCACTTGCTTGGTTTCACAGGATTTCTCTCTAATAGAAGTCAACAAGTCGCAGTATCATGCTCTCGGTTAGCACAAATGTCTCCACGTGGAGCAGTGAATATCCTGAACACCCTTAGATTCGAGAATACCCTGATATTCATATAAGTCGCCCTCAGCCATTGCTTCGATTTTATTGTGGAACTCGTCATCTAGCTCGACAATTCCTATTTATCCTCTGGTTAAATGCACTATTCTGGATCTATCTAGACCGAACTCCATGTGAATATCATTGAAAAACTGCTTTGTGACATTGATCTGAAGTAGCGTAAAGCTTCAAGTCATCCATGTATAGCAAATGGGTCAGTTGATGACCATCCTCATTATCATGTATGCTATACCAATGAGACATGCTATTTAGTGTTTTGCTCTATGGTTTCAATGCTAAAGAGAAGCATAGTACACTGAAGGAGTCTCCTTGAAAGATACCCGTTGTTATGCGTATTGATCTATATATCCTTGGTTGTCCATGATTAAAATACTTTATTCTTATACACCAAAGCATCATCGCAAGACTTAGAAAGTCGTGCAAATAGTCATGTGGTACGGAAGGAAACGCTTGCTTGTAGTCAATGTATTTCATGTGCGAGTTTCTTTGATGTTTACGAACTTGCGTCATGAAAACAGCGTTTATGGTGACAAGATCTTTGCTGCCTCGCCAGTTTTTACAACATCCTTTTTGTTCTTCTGTAAGGATGGTTTTATCGTCGTAGTGAGAATGTACCGTATCTGCAATGATAGCTGTAGAGAATTTATAAATTGTTGGAAGACAGAATATCAGTTGAAATTCAGATAGGTTTTGTGCGTCTGGTTTTTTAGGCAACATATACCTAGTACCTTTGAACATTAGGCCTGGCATTACGTTTGGGTGTTCAATGATCTTCTAAAAACACCTTGCTAGCGTAGAATGCACACTCTTCAGGTACTTGTACCAGAAGTTGTGCACCATATTCGGACCTGCAGCTTTCTAGCTTCTTGCCCTTTTCAAAACCGCTGAGACATCTGAATACCCGATCAGTAGTCTTTCTGGTCATTTTGCTTAACACTCAGTTCACGATAGAACCGTCTTTCATCTACCTGAAAAGTTCGATTTTCTTGCCTTCTTGCACTACTTTTCTTAGACCGACGCAGTCTAGCAGTAAGAACATCAAGTATCTGCCTTTAGGAGTCTATATTTTCATCTATTATTGCTGATGTCAATGTCTCGATGTACCGAGGGTGAACGAGTTTAGTAACATGGTATATCAGCTTTCTGATTCTATTTCCTTTTTGATATTTAGTCAAGCGACCCAATTTACACCTGACTTTGCTTACATTCATATCCAACCTGATCTTCCATGGTGGATCTCAATCCCTTCCTGGGGAAAATACTACATTTGTAGGCCTAGTTCTGTGGCTCAACGTTCTACCGGCTGCCACAGCTGCACAATATATAAGAGTTTGCACCTGTAACGCATTTTGTATTGCATTCAAATACAGAGGCAAAACCTCGCTGTTCATATGTTCTGTTAATACATGCAGATCCTTTGTGATGTTCATCTTGGGCAGAGAATACCTTGGTGTTGATTTTACATATCTGAACTCTAGTAAAGCATGACAAAAATTCCGGTAGTGGTGCTGTAGTTTTTCTGGGATTTTGCTGTTCACATCATCGTTATTAATTTCCGGATGTGGTTCTAGTGGATCTGGTACTTGATGTACATTACTTCTAGCACCAATGCCTTTTGTTTCAATCAGGTTTTCGTTCTCTACATCTTACAAAGGGAGTTCATCGATAGAAAGCTGCTGTTCAACTTCGATTTTGATGGCAGCTATTTCAACATACGAAAGCAATCTGTTTGCGGATATTGAGCGCCTTTGGTCTGCTAGATTCTGCTCATTTATTCTTGTGGCTAGCTCTGAGTACTTAAGTAAAAAGAGTCGATGGTATTCTCTCTTTACACTTTGCCCACTTTCCTCTGCCAAAAAATAAAAGCGCATAACATCTTTGTTCGTATAGTATGTTCATTTTAATTGCGTTCTCGGTTGCTGAACCTCTGCTCCTGCTTCTGCCAAATCAACCTGCTGTTTATTCTCCATTGCTCGGTCATCTGAGAAAAGAAGATTATTTCTGAAATCCTTCATCTTACCGATAAGTCTTCGCACTGAAACCTTCTGTATGTTAGGATACTTCGCAGCAAACTTCGTCCTAAAGTTGTATCTCTTTTCGCTTTTGGTTTTATACTTTGCACTTTTGTAGTAGAGACGCTGCAATTCCTCTTTCATTGTGGTATCCCACTTGATGCGCTCCCACGGTATTTCTGTTGAGGTGGTTGGCTGCAAATTATTATCTTTGATTTATTTACAATTTATTTTGAGAAGTTGTAGGCTCCGGAAGCTACGATCATGGTTTCTTAAACACATCAAGCTCGACGTAACCGGAACGTGTACGTCATCCACTCTTCCTCCTCCTTCTGTCCTATAAGGTAAGCAAGAGCGAGAAATTTACGGAATAGACTTCGTACATTTTGTATATTAAAGAAATTTTAAAGAATTCATTCAAAGAATTGAGGGATTTCGAAGGATTTTAAATATTTTTAGAGGTTTTCAAATATTTCAAAGTATTTCCGAAGATGAGCTTAAGCGTGTGGAACAAGGGAATCAAATGGACCTTGGCCTCTATGTGTATGGCCATGTATGAAAGGGTCCCTATAAACTAGCTCTCCTGGCTCTCCTGAGTGTCTCACTCAATGTACCCCCCCCCCCTGACTCATGGGTCTAGAGTTACCGTGCCCATGACACTGTCTTACTGCTCACTGTTACTCACTGAGAAGCAGTTTAGATCTTCAGGGAGGCCACCTGCAGGGCGCTCGCAAAAGTGGCCCCATATCAGTGGCCAAAATTCGACACCTCCTTCTGCAGGGGTGGGGTCTTCGTATTTGTCGAAGCCGACGGGCGGAAAGGAAAAAAAGGCTGTCTATCAAAAGGATTGTGGGACGCGAAGTGCGTTTGGTTGTAGGGCGAGCAAGATGACGCCAACAGCAACGATGGAAAGGTACAAGCGATGGAAAGGTTCGGTTTGATTCAGTTAAGGTTAAAGGGTAGCTGCATCATTTGCCTGACAGCAGATCTGAAAAATGAGGGACACCAGCCTGAAAATATAAAGATGAAATCGGTGAATAACCACAAAATTCTCGGCAACTACCTATTTCATCGCAAAATAGGGTGCCCAACAAAAAATGGAATTTTTTAATTTTTCAAACGCTTTTTCCGAAATTGTTTAGATTTCCCGACACACCGTTTTATGTCTGAAAATAAATTTGATTAGTTTTTAATTTTAAAAAAATACTAATTTAATAAATGCTAAGAAATTATTTTTGCTCTAAAAAGTATTTTATATTAATTAATCAATGTTGTTCATTACTAGTCCATATTTTAGTAAAAAAAACCCACTGCGAGGACCTGTTTGACTTATCAAAGAGTTTAAAATTGTAAGGTATACAGTTTTTGAAATTATTCAACATATTTTTCATGGTAAAAGATTTAAGAGCAATATTTTATGAGAATTTTATATAGGTCTAAAGCTTTAAACAGATTATTGCTAATATTGTAACATAATATATTCCCTTTCGTTTGTAAAAAGTGTTGCTGTGTCTATTGTGAAAAATTTTTCAGTGAGTGAAAAAAGAAACGGAATTTCTATTAAGTGCAATTTGGTCCACACCGTGACATCTTTAAGAAATAATATTCGTGATTGGACACAATATACATAATACTACTCGTATAATGGCACTCTACGACAACATCCGTAACGGCCTACCTGATGGACATCAGGCGGTAAGATACATGAAGACCTGGACTAAAATTGAAGCACGTTTAGAGAAAATTGAAAATAAACTTAGATTCTTACTGCGCTTTAAAAAGGAAGGTTATATACCTTCTTACATTCTTAATCAAGATTATAGAAATTTACAAATTATTAATATACATAGAAAAGAATTGAACAAAATAATTCTGAAAAGTCATAATGATATTTTTAATCTGCGTATCAAAGACACAATTGAAAACATTTCACACACACGCGCACACACAGACAGAACAAATTTAATAAACTTGAAATATTAATTATCAGCAAAATAGGAAAAAAAATCCTAACGAATCTAATACCTTTTTTGATTTACAGTCAATTAGATTCTCAACTTTGGGTAAGACACTTATTTTCAATTCCATTGAAAAATTCAGTTGGCCTCAATGTCGATATTATGGGCAACGTACCTTTTACGCTAATCCTGCTTGAATTTTAAATCAAACTAAAACTGAAATATAAAAAAATGTAGAATATTTTCTCAGCTTAGGAAACAATTTTTGCTTACCTAGTGGCAATAAAAACTCATTAGTTATAGACACATTATTTAATACTGAAGAAAAAATATACTTAATAAATGATATCGGAAGCGATGAATTCAGATCTGAACTTGCTTTCAACTTACAGCGTTTTCTCACTGGTAATGCCGACAACGGCAATGTTACTGTTCTTGTCGAACATGCAGAATGCACTAAAAAATCTTTAAGTTTACTAAATGATTCTTCTACTTACAAATTGATTAACAGAGATCCTACTTCTGAAATTCAAACTGAAATTAATAAATTAATTGATGAGATTTGGTTCCTCGGCTTTGTTAATTCTGACATATTTAGAACCCTGAAAAGTACTAATCGACATCCTCCTAGGTTCTATAGTCTTTCCAAGATACATAAGAATGACTGTCCTATACGACCTGTCACATCCTTTGTTGAATCTCCATTATATTACATTTCACGATTTATCGCATTTAGGAAACACACACGCACATGTCAAGGATAGCTGGAGTTTGGTGGATAAGATCTTAAAAATCAAAGTTCCAGATGGATATGAATTTTTTAGCCTTATTAAATCGCTTTTTACTAACATTCCACACGAACTTGTACTTGCACTCTGTTTCGGGGTTATACCCCATTTTGTGCATATGATATTTTAAGTGGTTGTGCCCAGTTAGGATCCGTGCCACTGTCCTTAAATCTTTCTTGGGTAAACTTAGGATTTCCCTTGTTCTGCCCATCCTATAGACATAACCCAGGATGGATTTCGCCTGACGGCAACCCTGACCCATAGCGATACAGCAAGACCCTGTTCCCAGTACCGGTTCTGGTCCTATATGGGGTAAAATTTGCCACGTGTACACGCCTAAAAGTTGGTTGTCGCCTATCTTATTCAAACTCTGCCAGATTGTAGTGCTAGTGAATCTCTTCAAATTCTGTAAAGGAGGCACACGTAATACAACGCTTTGTCAAGATACAGGGGCCCGAATTTTCGACGATTCACCCCGACTGCTAACTTTCAATTTTACATAACTCTTGATACAGTTATCCAATTTCACTTTTTTATGAGGGTTTTGAAAAGGTATTTCAACAAGGTTTACAATAGAAATAACTATGAAACGATGAAAATATGATTTCACCTTGATTTTTCATTTTAAAAAACATTTTTGCGATTTTCTCCCAATGCGGCATTTTTTATATTTTTTTAATTAGGCTAGAAAAAAAGCTTAATTTTTTCTCTTGAAAAACATCCCAAAACGAAAATAGGACGTAAAGTATTAGCTGAGTTGTAGAAGGTCATAAGAGCGCGGGTGCCTCACGCCAACTAGTCACGGCGCTACTGGGCGTGCTATAGTGACTCAATGGTTCTAATAATTAATAAAAATTATTTTTCTGAAAACGTATAACTATTATTTCATATTATTCTTACTTTTGTGTAGCTGGAGAACGATTTAGATATTTTCTTAATTGAATTATCAAAATGGTTACCTTGTAGGGAAACGATAGTTAATGATAAAATTATAAACGATCTTAGTGGATAGTCCTGCTCATCTGTTACATATCGAGATGGTCTTTGATAAGTTCTCTTGCTTCCTACGTTTTAGTGAGATTTTTTTGGTGTTAATCTCTTTGCCTCTCACGTTTTGTGGTGCTTTTTGGTGTGAGTCTTCGCTATCTATACTTTGAGAGGAAATCAATTTGTTTTCTGGCCGCGAGCTATCTAAGTTGTTATGAAAGTATCAAACAATCGGAATAAAATCGAATTTTTGTCAAGCGTAAGCAGAAACATCATCTTTATAAATTATTAGAACCACTGAGTCACTACTGCACGCCTAGTTGCGCCGTGGCTTGTTGGCGTGGGGCACTCGCGCTCTTATGACCTTCTATAACTCAACCAATACTTTCTATCCTATTTTCGTTTTCAGATTTTTTCAAGAAAGAAAATCCAGCTTTTTTCCAGACTAATTAAAAATATATAAAAAATGCCCCATTGGATGAAAATCGCAAAAATGTTTTTTTCAAATGAATAATCAAGGTGAAATAGTTTTTCTATCATTTTATAATTATTTTTATTGTAAGCCCTGGTAAAATACCTTTTGAAAAACCTCATAAAAAAGTGAAATTGGATAACTGTATCAGGAGTTATGTACGATTGAAAGTTAGCAGTCGGGGTGAATCGTCGAAAATTGGGGCCCCTGTATCTTGACAACTCGTTGTACTAGGTGCGCCCCTTTTACAGAATTTGAAGAGTTCCACTAACACTACAATCTGGCGGAGTTTGAATGAGATAAAAGACAACAAAATTATAGGTGGGGACACTTGGCAAATTTTATCCCATATATTCACTTGCTGCGCCGCGTTTTGCCAACTGGTCCGCCTTTTCGTTGCCCTTGATCCCTGTGTGACCTGAGACCCATATGAGGACCACATTGTTTCTTTCTGTAAGTTGCTTAATTGCCTTTTTTCATTCCCAAACCATTTCTGATGTTATGCTTGGTGTCCCTTTTGCGGTTAGTGTCGCGGCTGTCCGCACAGATCGTAATCTGTCTGCCAGCAGCGTTTCCCTCTCCCCTGGAGCCATCTGTATACCAGATTTCCTCTTGGGAGAGCAGGTTACTATTCGCTCTCCACAGATCTCTGCTTGGGATGCAGACGGGGAAAGCTTTGGCAAAGTTGAAGCGTTTTGTTCTTTTATCTTGCCTCATCTGTAGAATCGGCAATGCGCTGATATCACTCGGGAGCCTAGTGTGTCTAGTCCCCCGAGTCCATCTATTTGCTCTTGCCAGGGGGCCCGTTGCGTGTGCTGCTCTAGCGGTTATCGCAACATTTAGGGGTTCCTCGCAGAGCATGGATCCTATCGCCGCTGTGAGCGTAGTCCTCATTGCTTCAGTCGAACCCCTAAATGCTAGCGTTTGTAATCTTTGCAGCCTGTTATGCATTGTTTTATTTTCCGCCCGTGGCCACCAGACCACGGCCGCATATAGAATCCTGGGGCTTAGGACAGCAGAGTAGAGCTATGCAAGCATTTTAGGCCCTAGACCCCACGTCAACCCAATGGCTCTCCTACAAATCCAAAAAGTCATGACAAACTTCCTGGTCTCCAGGTGCTTTTCCCAGTTCAGCTTGCTATTTAGGATTACTCCCAGATATCCAACTGAATCTGAGAACTTTAGCTCCTCACCGCAAGATACAGGAGCGTCAACCTTTGGAACTTTATAATTTTTCGTGAAAGTGACTAGGTTGGTCTATTCCGGATTCACTGAGAGCCCTGAGCTATCACACCAGATCTCTACGATGCGCGGAGCCGACCTCATGAGACCCATCGGCGATTTCAGATGAGCTCCCCTGACTAGGATTACAAAGTCATCCGCATATCCCTGAGTATAGTACCCCTCTTCATTTAGCCTTCGAAGGAGGCAGTCGACCATAATGCACCAGAGGAGGGGCGACAGGATATCCCCCTGTGGGCATCCACGCGGAACTATTCCCCTAACTAGACCCTCACTCCATCTGCTTTCGAGTCTTCACCGGCGTAGCATACTTCCTATCCGGTATACAAGCTGGTCCGGCACGCCACATTTCAGAGTCTCTCGACAGATGACTTCTGGAGGAGTCTTGCTGAAAGCACCCTCTATATCCAAGAAAGTGCCCACAGCATATTCCTTTTGTTCCAACTGCTGCTCCAATTTTGCCACAACAGCATGAAGCACAGTTTTTACCGAGCAGCCTGCATGAAAAGCATGGTGCCCTCTATGCAGCGGGAAGGCTAACCTTTCACCCTACTTCTGTGAATAGAGGATAGACAAAAAACGTCCGTGCGTAACCTGGTTGTGGAAGTGCTAAATTCAAAGTTCGCGGCAACCGATCGACTCCAACGCCAGACCTTTATAAGGATCCCACCACCGGGTTGCGTCTGCCTGTAGAGAGGGCGCCACAAAGCGTGCTCTAAGATGAAGCGGATCCTCGAGGTCTCCCCGCTGAATTCAGAGTTGAGAGGTCATCGGATATGCCACCCAAGCATAAGTTCGTTTACAATTGCCGAGAGATAGCTGGACCTCATGGGCTGTGGGCGTTTCCATCGAGAAATATGGGTAGGTTTGAGCATAGTTGCAGGCGGGCATTCGAGCTCCGTAGTAGGCGGGTGCTGAGGCACCGTAGTAAACGGGTGCTTGGGACTCGCTGTGGGTGGGTATTGGGGCACCGTAGCGGTAGGGGCGTGGGCCCCTTTGCAGAAAGGTGCATGAGACCAGTTGTGGATTGGAACCTAAGTCTCTTGGGAGGTGGGCGCCTGAACGCAGTGGTAGGTGGGACCCAGGGCACCGTTGTAGGGTGAAATATAATTTCCGTTTGAGGTGGGTGCCTAACCATAGTTAAATGCGGGTCCTGGGCACCAACGAAGACGGGAGCTTGGATACCGCTGTGAGATGGAACATGAGTTCCGTTGAAGGTGGGTACCTGAACGCTGTTGAATGCGGGTCCTGGGGAACCAACAAATGCAGATTCTGAGGCACCGCTGTGGAATTAAACATGAGTTCCATGAGAGTTGGGTTCCTGAACGCCGTTAAAAGCGGGTCCTGGGGCACCAACGGAGGTGGGTGGTGGGGCACCGCTGTGGAATGAAACATGAGTTCCGTGGAATGTTGGTGCCTGAACTCCGTTGAATGCTTGTCCTGCGGCACCATCGGAGGCGGGCGCCTGGGCACCACTGTGGGATGGAACATGAGTTTTGTTGGAGGTGGGTATTTGAACTCCGTTGAATGCGAGCCCTGGGTACCAACGCAGACGTGCGCCTGGGCACCGCTGTGGGATGGAACATGAGTTCTGTTGGAGGTGGGTACCTGAAAGCTCATGAATGCGAGTCCTGGGGCATCAACGAAGGTGAGTGCTTGGACACCGTGAGAGGTGAGTTGTAGCGTGCCGTGACTACATCCAGGAACAGGATTTTGATAATAGACTCTGACCGGGTGGTTTCCCAGGCATCACTTCGTATTCCGATTGTGGTCAGTAATTGGAATGGGATCCTGGTTGCTATCAGGGGCCCTGTTGAGGATCAGGTTTCTGGGGCTGCTTCCTACCCCTGAATTGGAGAGGTGGTGGAGCGGTTAGCGATACGTTTGCGGATAATCTGGGAATCTCAACGGATCTGATGCAGATTCTCGGTCGGGGAGAGGGTTTACTGATTTGCAAGGGGCGGAGTTATATCGATCGACAAAAACGGAGGTAGACCTCCGACGAGGAGAAGGGGTATTCAGTGGTGAGGCCCCCCAGCTGGTGCGGTCGGAAGGAGGGCTCCGTCTGTAAGTAAGAGGATTGGGCGCCACGGGTGTTGGTTCGCACTCCCGGAAGTGAAGGGGCTTCCCCCGGGACGACAAAGCGACTTCTAAGGACACATGGGTCCGTTTTCGGGCGGTCATCCCGATGAGGCCAGTTGAATTCCGGCCGTGGGCGTAGATGGGTAAGTGCCACTGTACAACGACAATCTATAAGAATAGGTGGCCCCGCCTTGGGCGCCAGAAACTTATACTCTCAGCGAAACCCTTTTTCATAATTGTTTCACCTAGTGTAAGAGAACAGGGGAGGGGGTTAGGGCAACGTACAATTTTAGGCGAGGGTTTCGGATCGATGTGCAGGTGAATATAGGAAAAACAAGGAAACGGTCCAAGGTCCAGAGGAATATCCTCCAGGGTATGTGTCTGTTAGTTTAGCCCAGGTCTTGCTAGACGGCAACCCTGGGATTCCCTTGTGCCTGGCCTGTAGTGTATGTATGTGTGGGCCTTGGTCCCCACTAAGCGGCAACCCTAGGGTTCCCCTGTGTTTGGTGTGTAGTGTGAGTGTGCAGGAGCCTCGGTCCCCGAAAGGTCAGAGAAAGGATCCAGCTGGGCGATACAAGGGCGTTGCGGAACAAAAGCTGGGTCCCTATGTCTGTCGAGCCAGAAGTCTGGATGCTGTAGAGGAGATCCCATCGCTGGAAAGTTACAGCGGCCCCTGGCCTGTGAAAGGCTCGAGCGATGCTGACTCGGCTCAGTAGTCAAGTCTATCCGCTGCTGCTGGGTTTCTGGCGAAGGGTTACTCGTCAAGCGTGTAGTCGCCGGTCGGTTGCTCACTGCGTGATGGTACACCATAGGGTTGATTACCATGGAACCTGTGTATTCGGTTATCCACCATGAAATGTCCACCGTCGAATGTTTTGGCTGGCGCAAACCTCTCCATATTTATGAAGACGGCTCGCGCGTGGTGCGCGAAGAGAGGATGTCGATGCCGCCAAGTAGCATTCGCGCGGAAAGTGGACATAGCGATGCCGTGGAGTGACTATCGCGCGAAAATAGGGGATAGTAAGGAGACTGTTGGCTTTTCGAGCCAGGTTAGGGCAGCCATGCTTACCCAGCTATGGCCTTTGTGAAGATATTATCGAGTTTAGGATACAAAAACGTGTCGGGGGAGAAGCCGGTAATGCCGGTCAGCAGAAAATGCCTGTCATTACAGTTTCACTCGTATATACTGCGTTCCCGCGCACGCACACATGCACAGCGGGTACCGTGACTATACCCCGCACCTATACCCCGCACCTATAGCACGCATGTGTGCGTGCGCCAAAATGCAGTACTACGAGTGAAATTGTAATGACCGGTATTACCTGCTGAGAAAAATTACCCGCTTTTCCCCTAATTTCATCAAAATTAATTGTCTAGAATGGACCATAAACATTTTTTCCTGAAATAATAGGCACAGAATTTTTTCTTTGATATAAATGAAATATTATCCATACTTAATAAATTTAAAATATTCATACTGGGTGAGAGAAACAATCTTAAATTTCGAAATACACAAATGATAAACATCTTGTATAGTTTAAAGATTCCTGTAGTACTTTAAAATCTATTTTGAGAGTAAAATTGAGACTTCCGTTCGCGGCATGAAAGTGTTAGGTAGCGGTAATTGAGTGATGCTAATTGTAGTGAATTTGCAGAGAAATTTGAAGTGAGTTGGTGGTAGGAGTGCGTTAGAGGGATTTATGAGTGAGAGTCTGTGTGTTAAAAAGAATTAAAGTGAAGATATGTCTGATCTTTTGAGAGTTTGAGACTATTTGAGGTAGACTGAGAGGTTAGGTCGCTTGGCGTGAGGAACAGGGTAGGAAGACAGGTGTAGCCGAGTAGCGGCGAGAGGGAGGGATAGGTAGAGAGAAGAACGGAAGATGTACGATTAGCAAGGTGAGGTAGCGCCGTAAAGACAGAAGCTACGCAAGTTACGTAAGGCGGTACGGGCAGAGGTAGCTTCGAATCGTCTTGATGGGTTCAGACGAGGAAGTATTCTACACGCCGAAAATTGAGACCAAAAAGAGGGGTCTATATGAAAGAACGATGGAGAGGGAGAGATGGAGGGAGGATAGTTTTGGCTCAATCAAAACATTCATAAATAGGAAGAGGGATAGGACGGAAAGAGGAAGTAGTGAAGACAAGATAGAAGTAGGATCCACGCTTAAAAAAAACGAAAATGATCAAAACACCACCGGGAAAAGATCAAAATAGAGAGGGGAGAAAGACAAGGATAAAGCTAAAGACAAAGTTGAACATAAAGGGCCAATAGAAGTTGAAAAGTAAAAGCTGAAAGAATTGCGGGAAATGATGATAGAGGTAATACAGATAAACGAAAAAAGGCAGGAAGAAAGAGAAGAAAAAATAAAATAAAAATTAGGAAAGAAATGGCCGAACTTAGAATAGAGATGCGAAAATGGGAAGAAGTTAAGGAAAATTTAGAAAAAAGGAAAAAGAGTGGGAATATTAAGAAGAAGAGGATAAGGGAAATAGAAAGAAGATTAGAAAGGAAGGAAAGAAATGAAAGAAAGAAAAACATAGTGATAAATGGTCTAAAATTAGAAGGGAAGGAATTGAGGAAGGAAGTGGAGGATGTGCTAAAAAGGAGAGATGCTAAAGTAGAGATAGAGAAAATTCCAAGTGTAGGAAAGGAAACGCGAAGAGGAGAAAAAATGGTACTAGTGAAACTGAAGAAATGGGAACATAAGAGGGAAGTGATGAAAAAGAAGAGGTTGTTATATGGAAGCACGAAGAGAATAGAGGGTGATTTGACATAGGTAGAAAGGAATATGCAGTATAAGTTAAAGCAAATTGAAGAAGGGGAAAAACGTAAGGCAAAAAGAACGTGGGTTAGGTATGGCAGAATACAGATAGAAGGTATATGGTGGAATTGGGACGAAGAAAGAGAAGAGTTAGTAGTGCCAGAAAACTAAGAGATAAAGGAACGGGAGATAGAAAAATGAGAAATAGTAAGAAATAAAAAGAGACGAGAATAATAAAGTAGGGAAGAATGGAGGATATGTTACTGGAATACAGCAGGATTGGCGAGGAAGAATAGGGAATTTATGAGAGATTTGGTACAACGGGATTTAGCAGTAATGATGGAGACGTGGCTAGATGAAAAGGGATGGAAAAGAGTAAGGGGAAGGTTGCCAAGAGGTTACAAATGGCAAGTTCAAAATGCAAAGAAAAAAAAGAAAAAAGGCAGAGCAATGGGAGCAATGGTGATGGGAGTAAGGAACGAATGTATAACAGGGAAGGATAGGAAAGGGAATAAATAGCAAAAAGAATAAATAATAGTAGAAGAGGTAAATATGGGAGAGAGAAGTGGAAGATAGTTCGGGTTTATGTGAACGGGGATATGCCAGAGAAATCAGAAGAGATGAAAAAAATGATGAAAGAAAATAAAGAAGAGATTAGGCCTCTAATAGGGGGAGATTTCAATGGAAGAACATGAGATAGAGGGTAAAGGAAATGGGGGGCGAGAGCGAGGGGAAAATCCAAAGACAAGATATTGAATGGGCAGGGAAAGAAATTTTTAAAGTTATAGTGAACGATGAGGTAAGAGAGAAAGTCAAGAAACCAGAGGTAGGTGGTTACATAGATTCGCATCACTTTCCCGTAATACTGACATTAGAGGGAGAAAAAAATAATAACAATATGGATAAAAACGAAGCGAAAGTAAAAAGAGCTGGAAAAAGGGATTGCTTAATGGAAGGAAAAGAACAGGTCGAAGAAAAGGTTAGAAATATCAAAATGGGAAAGAGAAATGTGGACGAGGAGATGGAAACAGTGATAGGAGAAATAAAAGGAGGATTAGAAAGTACAAGTAAAAAAGAAGTTAGTAAAGGAGGGAATAGAAATGGATAGGATGAGGAATGTAGAGAGAAGAAGGAGGAGATCAGAAAGGAATTAAGAAAATGGAGAAAAGAGAAAAGTAGTGAATAAGAATATATGAGAAAAAAGAAAGAGTATACTGAGTTGTGTGGTCAAAAGAAAGAGGAGGAGAATAAAAGGTTTGAGGAAGAAGCGGAAAAGGCTGGGATGAAAGAAGAGGTTTGGAAAGTAGTAAATAGAGTGAGGCAACGAAGAAAAAGAGTACAGCAGAACATTAAAATGGTGGCATTGAAAAAATATTTAATGGATTTGCTATAAGAGGTAGAGAGAAAAGTTAGGAAAGGAGAAAAATATGGTAGAGAAAGAGATGAGGAAGATGACATAACAAGGGAAGAAATAGTCAGGGTGGTAGGAATAATGAAAGATGGGAAGGCACCTGATATAGATGAGATTCCAAATGAAGTCTGGAAATATGGGGAGACAGAACTGAAGGAATAAGCATGGACATTATATATATATGTTCTGAATTATCTGATAAATAAAAGGATTAAAAGGGGAGAGGGGCAATGATAGCAATATTCGTAGACTTCAAAGCGGCGTTTGACACCTTCGACCGAGTCGAGATAGAAAAAGTTATGGTGAAAAAGGGTATACGAGAGGGCTTAATAAAGAGAGTATCGGAAATTTT
>JAABKJ010004849.1:0-23789 GCA_011634705.1 Andricus grossulariae
TAATTTTTCAAACTTACAGTTAAAAATTAGGCAACTTTTAGGTTTAACAATGAAAAATTCTTCAATTTTGATAATTTACATTTGAAATTTCTTCATTTGGGAAAATTTAGAATTAAAAACCCTTGACAAAATTTAAGAATTTTTGTATACCTCTTTAAAATTGAACAAATTTCAATTTTAGATCTTCACAATTGAACATTTTTCAATTTCAAATCTTCAAAAATGAACTGAACATTCCGAATTACTGAACCTTCAATTGTAATGCCTAAAAATTAAATAATTTCTGAAGACTTTTCAATTGTAAATATGCAAAATTGAGCTTTTCAAACAAACAAAAAGAAGAAAAACGTTTTAAATTACATAGTACCTTTAAAATATAAATCTTTAAAATTCAATAATTCTCAATACTATATTTTCAAAATTCAAGAATTTTTAATTGTCACTCATCAAAATTGTAGACCTTTTAATTGTAAATGTATAAAATTAAAGAGTTTTTAATTTTTCAAATTTACAATTGAAAATTATGCAAGTTTCATGTTTTACAATTGAAATTTCTGTAATTTTCATGATTTATATAACTAATTTCGTCAATTTGGAACATTTAGAATTAAAAACTCTTGACAAAATTTAAGAATTTTTCTTATACATCTCTAAAATTGAATAATTTCAATTTTAAATCTTCAAAATATATATTTTTATAAATTCTTAATTCGCGTATTGAATCATCGATTTTTATTTTGCATTTCAAAATTCGCACTCAGAGACCCCAGAAACTTTAGAATACTCATTTTTATGGAAATTAGATCACTTATGCAGATTATGCAGACCTTAATATAGAGAATTATTCAAGTAATAAATTCAAATAAAAGCGAATAAACCCAGGCCCGTCAAGCATTCAAAATTCGAAAAACATGGAAAAAGAAAAAAGGGATATGAGAAAAATAAAAATAAAACAAATTTTGAAAAGGAAGAAGAAGTGATTCGCTTTCAAGCTTGCTACTCATTAATTCTTGGATCCAAATGAATAATAGACGAAATTCAATAACGTTTATAACATACAAATTTTCGGAGTAATCTCTCTTTTTCGGTAGCATTAAACTCAATCAACTGAATTTTGAATGCAGACAGATTTAAGTATTTTCTTTGAAGCCTCAACAATTTTCAACTCAGTGAAATATTTAAATTTCATACTTTTTAAACAAAAATTGTACATGTTTTTGATAACAACTTAGAGGTTATATTCAGCAGGAAGGATTCGTATTTGATAAAAACAGAACTTGTTACCTGTTGGCAATGCTGTTTTCATCGAAAAATGGTAAAAAGTTTTAAAATCCGTGCAGTATCAATTCACATTTTGATTAATAAACATTTTCAATGTATTCTTTTCAAAATATACACAACACTTTCCACATATGTCAGTCGGCTGACTACATATGCACTTATTTCACTGTGGAGACGGAAAGTAAGTACGTCATTATAGAAAGAACCAATTGGAGTGTAGGAACTATTAGAATCAGCCAGTAATGTTTCAGTAATAACAGCTGTTCTGACAGTAGCCACCATAGCGACTGGCGAGAGTACAGTAAACAAAAATTGTCGAGCACAGTTATCATTATAAGTTTAATTTTACTCCAATTTCGCACTAAAATGTGTTCAATCGATTGTGATAGTGTTCAGTGAATATTATTTAAACATGATGAAGTAATTTTTGCAGTATTTAGAGTTATTTAACGAAGTGGATCTAGAGAGTTTGACAGCCATCTCCAAATCTAACCTCCAAATCTGGGGTTGACTCATTTGCTACTTGACACTTGACACGGTGCCTCACCTATTTTTCAAAGTGGATAAACATACGTGGCAGTTTTTATCTAAAAAGCTCTCTCAAACCACTTCACGAGTAGGTAGGATTCCAGTCATTTTTTAAATTATAAAGAATTTTGGACACTTTTCTTTTGCCAGCGTTGTGAATCGACTTTGTGAAGGATTATTATATTTGGAATTAATTTCCTTTCGTATTATATCAAGATTGTACAGAATGAGAATTTTAAGAATTTGCACGTGCTTCTAGTCAAATAACTTGAATTTGTATATAAATCGCTTTGAATTTCATTTTTTTCCGGATGCAAGGTATAGGTTATGTAGTCTTTTTTTTCGTATACGCAAGTAAAAGTAATTAAAGCCTTCAAAATTTTTAATTTTTGCATGAATAAAATTACTTTATATTATATGTTTGAAAGTTGAGAATATATAGAGTCCAAATTTGGTAAATAAAGTATATTCTCGAAATTATGGTCGCATTTTCCACTTTTCTTGATTGAATAACTTCACAATCAGATTCAATAATTCAAAAATAGATAATTTTAAGTTTTAATTTTTTGAAATTGAATCCTTTTTAATTTAGTAAATAACATGTAAATATTTTCAAGCTATAATTTCAAATTGAAAGCCTAAATACTTTCATTTTCAAAATCCAGTCATTTCGTATTCAAAGCTTTTGAGATAGTTATATTTTCCTTTAAAATGTGCCTAAAATGTGAAGAAATGCTCATAATTTTGGAAGTTATACAAAATTTTTAAAAATTTGCCATTTTAACTATGATAAATATGAATTAATAATTATATGGGTGAAAATAAAAAACTAGAAATTATTAAATAACATTTTTGGTTGTTAAAAGTATTTTAGAACATGAAATCTTTTTTTTTTCTATTTAAATTAATCACAACAGGGTTGCTACAGGTGAGGGAATTTTCGGAAAGTCAGTTAATTTAAAACTGGCCAAGGAAAGTCAAAGAATTTTAGTTAATTTGATAATTTTGTTGAAAATTCCAGAATATTATTAAACAGTGATTCTTTTTGTTTGAAAATTCAACTGTTTTGTTAAATTTTTGTCTTTTTGTGTTGAAAATTGAACTATTTTGGTAAAAATTCAACTAATTGGTTAAAAATAAAGTTTTTTGTTGTAAAATTAATGTTTTTGGTTTGAAATATACACTGTTTTGTGCAAAATTCGACTGTTTGGTTGAAATTAACATTTTCTGGTTATGGTACCAACTATTTTGATACAGTTTTTTCTTGGTTGATGATTCATCATTTAAGTTGAAAACCCTTTTTTTTTATTGAAAATTTAATTCCGCTTTTTCGTTAAAAATTCATTTGTTTATTTTGTCGAAGATTGGTCATTTTAGTCAAAAGTTCATTTTTTTTAATTGAACATTTAACTATTTTGTTGAAAATTCCTTTTTTTTTGTTGTTGAAAATTATTTTTTAAACTGAAAATTTGTCTTTTTTGGTAGAATATAATCTTTTTGGTAAATTATTCATCTTTATTGGTGGGCAATTCAGCTCTTGTTGAAAATTCGTCTTTTTGGTTCAAAGATTCATCTCTTATCGCAGAAATTTAATCTTTTTTGGTTAAAAATGCAACTCTTTGGTTTCAAATTAATCTTTTTTGCTTGAAAATTTTAACTATTCTTTTTTTTTTTCAAAATTTATCTTTTTTATTTGCAAATTCATGTATTTTATTGAGAGTTTGTCTTTTTTGGTAGAAAATTCCGCTTTTTCGTTAAGAATTCATTTTTTTTCATTTTGTTGAAGGTTGGTCATTTTAGTCAAAAGTTCATTTCTTTAATTGAAAATGTAACTATTTCGTTGAAAATTCCTTTTTTGTTGTTGTTGAAAATGAATTTTTCAAACTGAAAATGTATCTGTTCCATGTTTCCTTAAAAATATTGATATTTTTTATTTGAAAATTCGTATTTTTTGTGTTGAAAATTCAATTGTTTTGGTATAAATTTAATATTTTTGGGTTGAAAATTCAACTTTTTTTGCAGACAATTCGTCTTTTTTGCTTGAAAATTCAAATTTTTGGATGAGATTTTTTTTCTTTATAGACTGAGAAATCTTTTTGAGTTGAAAACTCAACTATTTGTTTAAAAAATTGCCTTTTTTTGCTACAAAATTCACCTCTTTGGTTGACATTTAACTAGTTTGTTGAAAATTCGTTTTCAAAAATCAAAATCAATTTTTTTAACTTAAAAATGATATTTTTTAGTTGAAGTTTCATCTATTTTGTTCAAAATTGGATACATGTAAATTTTAATATTTGTGGATTTACTATTTACCACCCGAATAAGATAACTTAAGATATACCCTCCTCCCCCAACATTGTCTTACGTAATTTTTAAATGACAAACCTTTTTTTCATTAACATTATTGATCTCCTAGGTACAAGGTTGTTTTCATACTTCAAAGAAAAATGTATAGCGGTCAGGGAAAATAAAAAATTTATCTGGGAATGTCAGGGAATTTCGAAATTGGGATTTTGTAGCAACCCTGAATAAGTGTAAGAATAATATATAATAAGCGAGACGAAGACCTAGACTGTTATTTAAAATTTCAATTTTTTTACCCTAATTATAAATATTTAATGTAAATCAGTACAAATTTTGTTTTTAAGAAGACATAATAATTGGATCTGCGTTTTGAGCCTTAATGTAGGTAAATTAAGATTTTTGTTTGTTTTTATTTACAATATAATTAATAAAAGGAGTAACTTTAGGGTTATTTAAAATTATTTTCAAATTAAAAACTTAAATTAACTTCACTCCTTACACAGGAAAAGCGATCTAAGCTATTGGGAAGATAAAATGTGTTTTTTTTTACTTTATTAATATTAGAAGACCTTGAGCGGTTGCATAAATCCACAGGTGGTCTCATAATTTTAAACCATATGAAAGAAGAGAAATCGTTAATGTGCAAGGCAATTTTATCTACTTTTTAAATAATTCATCTAAAAATTGTAATATAAAGAGTTTCGTTAATGATAAATTCATATCGATGACGTACATGTTTTCAAACAATTTTGGTATCTATAACCAAATTTGTGGAACTCAAACTAACGTAATGGAAATCCTAATTGTTACATTACTCGAAAATCCACAAAATTTCTATAATCTGAAAGCAAATATTTATTCTTCAATTAATACAAATGATAATATGATACTTATTAATAATGTCATCTTTAAAATTTGTGTAATTTCAATTAAAAATTATAGTTTTTAATGCTCAATTCGAAAGCAGTTTAATTTTTGAGGCCTTTAAACTAAATTTTTTAAAGTTTCAAATTTCACAATGTTGTAGTTTTAAATTCACATATTAGTTATATGTAATAATTTCAAATAATAGTCAATTTAAAAGTGTTTTTATGTAATGTTTGTAATAAATAAATAAAATAATTGAATAAATAAAACAAAAGAATAATTGAAATAAATTAATTAATGAATAAATAAAATAATAAAATAAATTAATAAATTTTAATATTAAACATACAAAATTGTCTGGTTTTTTTAATTCTTCGGAATCGTAGAATATTAGATCGAAAGACTTGATAGTTGCACAGTTTTCAGTTAAAAAAAGAAAACAAATTTCGAATTGCATGGCTTAAAATTGTGCAATTTCGAACAATGAAATCATACGTGGCAATTTTCAATGTAATATCTTGAAAGTGTCCGATTTTTATTTGAAGATTTAAAAAGAGGAATAATTTAGAATTGAAAAAATTTGATTGAAAAATTTCAAGACCGGCCGGCCTTCCAAAGTCGCAAAACGGCTTTTTTTATCTTGTTAAGCAAAAATTCCCTTTTTGGCTGGATTTTCATAAAAATGTGTATACATGAGTTTTTTTTAGCCGCTAATTATGAATTCAAGGTCAAAATTTCAAAATTCAGCCACTGAGATGGAGAATTTATGCGAGCATCCACATTTTATATAAAATTGTATTTGTTATTGCACCCTCTGGGCCCAAAAACACCATTGTTCTTTTCAATTTTTCCCTTTCACGAGTTTTAAACTTGCAATTTAAATTGAAATGGTTAAATATTGCAAAATATCATTTAAAAGTCGAAAATTGTTACTTTTTAAACGATTTAAATTTACTTAAAATAATTGCAATGTTAAAGGATTTAAGTACATATAAACAATATTTTAATATCACAATTCTTGGTAACTAAAAATGTTTTCAGTTTTAAATTAAGTTGGGATTCGTCTAATTTTCATCGTTCCGTTATTCTGTAGTATAAATGTTTTCATTTTTGATGTTTCCCATTTAAAAATACTTTTTATTTTGATTTACCCGATTAAATTTTAATGTCAAATTGTAATTTTTTTTATGTAATAAACGTTTAAAATTCTTGAATTTCAAAAGCTTTGGCTTTAAAATATTGAGGATAATTTAAATTCGAAAGTTTTCTATTTTTAATTATTAAATATTGAACACTTTTAATTAAAAATAATGCAATTTTAATTCCTTTGAATTTTAAATGATCCAGTTTTCAAAATTATTATCTGAAAATATACCATTTTTATTCTTTTGTAATTGCCCTAACTTCAAAATTTTAATAGATTTTTCAATTGAAAATAAAATGGTTCAATTTTGAACGCTTTGAATTAGAAATGATACAATTAGAACTTGTTTCTAATGAAATTGTCCTATTGTCAGAATTTTAGTCGGAAATTTTTTAACTTTGAGAGCTTCTGATTTAAAAATTTTCAATTTCAAATCAATGTAAGTTTAATTTCTTTTCATTTCATTGGAAATGTTTTAACAGAGTTGAAATTTTTCAAAATTTTAAGTAATCAAAAGTTGTTTGATTTCGAAAGTTTACAATTCAAAATCGTTAAGTAGATTGAACATTTTTTTTAACACTTTCAATTCAAAATTAATAATAATTGTTTTCAAAAAAAATTTTAATTTCCCCGAGATGTATGTCATTCGGTAACAAAACAGTTTTTCATTACTCTTGTGGCTTAATTTCTACATTTAAATTGATTAAAAATTGAACATTTTTAAATATATGCACTTAAAAATGTGAAAATTGAATTACGCGTAAAGTGTCTTTATTTGACCGATATAACTAATTTAGAAACCAAAATTAAGTAAACTTGAAGGATTTAAAGAAATATTTTACATTTCTTATAATGTTTTGCAGCATAAAAATGATTTCTAAACATAATCTTAATAAATAAACATAAAAATATGAATCTAATTGATGTTTTATTAAAATAATCCATGCAGTTAACTTACAATGTAAAAATATGACGAAAATAAGAATTATTGAGATAAATAAGAACCGTGAAATTCCATCAAATCTAATGATATTTCTTGAAATCCTGGAAAGTTTATTAAAATACTTTAAGACTCTTTAAAACCCCTTAAAATCATTGTAATCCTTGGAAATCTGATCAAATTCGTTAAAAGCCTTTAAAATCCCTTGGAATCCTTAAAAAAAATCATAAAAACTTTAAAATCCCTTTAATTTATTGAAAGCTATTGAAAATTTCTTGGAATATTTGAAAATACCCTAAATTATTTTTGAACCTCTGAAATCCTTTTAAGTTTTTTAAATCTATTGACAATTTCTTGGAATCTTTTAAAATTGCCTAAAATCTTTAAATTCCGTTGAAATTGAAAATTTCTGAGAATATTTTAATCTGCTCTAAAATAACTCTTAATAATTCTTGGAATCTTTAAAATACCCTACAAATCTTTAAAATCCTCTGAAATCCCTTCAATTTATTGAAATATATTGAAAATTCTTTGGAATGTTTTAAAATGTTTCAAATCCTTTAAAATACCTTTAATTCATTTAAATCTATTGAAAATTCCCAGATATTTTTAAAAATACCGTAAAATATTTCAAATGCCTTGAAAGTTTTTGAAATCCTTTGAGATCCTGGGAAATTTAATACAATACCTAATTGAGAGACTTTAAAATCGCTTAAAATGATTGAAATCCTCGAAAATCTTTTAAACTTCCTTATAAATCCTTTAAAATATTTGGAAATGTTGGGTATTTTCTGAAATCCCCTTAAATCTTTTAAAGTATCCTAAAATCTTATAAATCCTATACATATTAAAACCTTCTAAATTTCCCGAAATTCAATTCAACTTAAAATGTGAAATGAATTTTTAGGCATTTCAATAGATGTACCAAATTTCTAAACATTTTATAATATTTGTGTAAATTTCAAAGAATTTCAAAAGAATTAAGTGTTTTTGTAGAATTTAAAAGATTTTAAGAGATTTTCAAATATTTGAGGGGATTTCACAGGGTTTCAAAAATGCTATGCGGGTTAAAAAAAATTCTTTAAAACCGGATGGAATTTTTAAATCCTGTGAAATCCCATGAAATATTTGAAAATCTCTTCAAGACTTTGAAATCATACGAAAATCCTTCATTCTTTTGAAATTCTTTGAAATTTATAAAAATATTCTAAAATTTTTACAAATGCTGTATTATTGAAGTATCATAAAACTTTTTAAATCCTAGGAAATCCTTTAAAATTAAGTTTGGGAAATTCTTTGCAGTCCCATTTTTTTTTTAATTTCCTAAAATCTATTTAAATCTTTGAAATAATAATAAATCCCAGAGCATTTCTGTAAATTTTATGTACAAGCTTTGAGAAGCAGACTAATTATTATTTTGAATTGAAAAATATCGTAAATGGTTTGTATCAATGGAATGTCTTTAAATACAAAAAATTACTATTTTTACACTTATTGTAATTATTATGAACAGCAAAAAGATGTTTCAAGTTGATCTGAAACAATTTTTTTCCATTCGATTCAAAATCAAATAATTCATCATTTTGATTTTCACCCATACATACGTAAAACATTTATATTTAAATTCTTTTTTCAGGTTTAAGGTATTATGCATGAGAAGAGAAAGAAGTTAAGTCATATGCGTGCCTTAATTCTTGTCGGGGGTTATGGAACGAGACTTCGTCCATTAACCCTCAGTCGCCCAAAACCACTTGTTGAGTTTGCAAATAAGCCAATGTTGATGCATCAAATCGAGGCTTTGGTATGATTATAATATTAAAATATTTTTCACATTCACAAGGTGAAACCTATTATTTATAACAGGGTGGACGCTGGAACTGGAAGCCGGAAAATGATCGGGAATTTTTTTATTGACCGGGAATTAAAAATTTTTTTATCAAAAAACGCTTTTAATGGTCTGAACATTTCCCAATAGGAATTAGTTCAAATATTTCTAATGTTTCATTGAATTAAAAACTTATAATCCCGTTTTTTTTAAGGTTGTCAAATTGAAGATTTTTTTTAAATTTCCCAGGATGCATTCATTAATATTTTTCATATTTGCAGTTTGGAAAAATATTTTTTTAGCCCAGATATTCAATAAAAAAACGAATTCATTTTAAATCAGGCAGGTTCTATACCTCAAGTCTCAGACTACAAATACAAATTTCTTATTTAAACTTCGAGACTTTTTGACTTAATTTAGATATTCAAATTTTCGTTTCCGATGGAAAATCTGTGAACAGCTCAAAACTAATAAAATGACGGCAATTTGTTTGAAAATATAAAAAATATATTCTTACAAAAAACCAACATTGTTTACCAATTTTTTGTTGAATTTTTCTTGTTATAAGGAACACATCAGGCTTCCTGGCAGAGCTTTCAAAAAGGGATGACTGAGCAATCCCGAAAAATAAAATTCCCGAATTGGAAAGTTTCAGAATAATAAAATTTACAAATAATGAAAATTCCGAATAATAAAATTCCCTAATTCGAAGATTCCCGAATAATAAAATCCCTTAATTATAAAATTCCCGAACAGTTTATAATATTACCGAACTGGAAAATTCCCGAATAATAAAATATCCGAATTAGAAATTCCCGAATTTAAACAATTGAAATTTTTCTTTATGAATATTATTTATTTGAAGTACAATAATAAAATATTTGTAACAAAAAAAAAATCGTTTTAATGTTCAAAGTTTCTGAAATTGTTTGAATTTAAAATAAAAATAATTGAAAAAAATATATTTCCGGATGAAAATTTTTTCAATTATTTTAATTTTAACTTAAAACAATAATTTTAGAAACTTTGAACATTGAAAATAATTTTTGTTATGAAAATGTGATATTATTGTATTTTTAATAAATAAATAAAATTGATAAAAAAAATGTAGTGGTTTAAATTCGAGAATTTTATAATTCATGAATTTTCTAGTTCGGATATTTTATAATTCAGCCATTTCCTGTCGGGAATTTTATTGTTCGGAAATTTTCAAATTCGGTAATATTATAAACTGTCATGAATTTTATTATTCGGGAATTTTCCAATTCGGTAATATTATAAACTTTTCGGGAATTTTATTATTTGGGAATTTTCCAATTCTAAAATTTTACAGTGTGGGGAATTTTTTATTTTGGGATTTTTCAGTCGTCCCTTAAAAAAAAGAACTCGCAAAATTCAGGGAATTTCTATGAGAGGCACATTAAATAATTTTCAAGAATCATAAATTAAAACGTTCCTTTTTCAAATTTTGTTATTCCGTTTATATAAGATTTTATATTGAAAACATTACAAGATTATAATTCTGGTCTTTAGATATGAATGGTGATCGAAAATGAAAAATTGGTCACGGAAAAGTCCGGGAATTCTGAAAATGAATTTTTACGAGAATCCGGAATGAAAATTTAAATAACTAATTTAATTTAAAAACTACTTATGTTTAAAGAAAAAATTGTATTTTATAAAAATAAACGTCCAAATTTAAATAGTTTAAATCTCTCTAAGTAAATTATTTTTTCTAAAATGTATCCGGTCAAATATTATAGTATCTTTAAACCATTGCCAGGGTGTCTAGCGGACTGGGAAATCAGTGAGAAGAAAATCTGATTGCTTCACGTATCGTATGCCATCAAAAGTTTTCGATGACTGCTTAAGTTCTTTTAATATTAATTATATGGGAGTTAAATTTTTGTCTCTTAAATAGTTTGAAAGCTATCAGAATTCTCTATAAAAGAAGCCAGGCAGAAGGCATTTTGTCAATTAATTAAAAAGATATTACAAAAATAGTGCAAATTTTAATAGTTTCTTAAAATTTAAATAATGCCTGAACATTCTAGCACGTTGACAAAATTCGAAAACATCTCATATTTAAGAAAATAATAATAAAATACAAATTAATATATATTTTAGTGATAAGTTGCGTTTTTATAGAAATTTATCTTTAAAATGATTAATTTTTTTGGTTGAAGATTTATCATTTTAATTTAAAATTCATCTTTTTAGTTGAAATATGAGCCATTTTCTTGAAGATTCGCTTTCTCTTTGACTGAAAATTAACTTTTTTACTGAAAATTTAACAGTTTTTTAACAGTTTGTTTGCAATTTTTTCTCTCTCTTGACTTAAAAAATCTTTCTTAGTTGAAAATTAATCTCATTAAAAAGTCTTCTTCTTTTGGTTGAATTAAACTGTTTTTGATTAAAAATTAAAATCTTTTTTTATTACAATATCAATCAATTGAATTATTACTTGGTTGAAAGTTAAACTCTTTGTTAAAAATTAATTTTTTTGTTGAAGATTCATAATTTTAATTGAAAATTCATCACTTTGATTGAAAAATGTAAAATGTAACTATTTATTCCAATTAAATATTCCATTATTTTAGTTAAAAATTCATCAGTTTGGTTGAAAATTAATTTTTTACTGAAACTTTAACTATTCCAGTTTAAAATTTAACTATTTTGTTGAACGTTTGTGTTTTTTTGGTTGAAAATTAATTTGTTTAAACTGAAAATGTAACTATTCCAGTTGAATATCCCATCATTTTAGTTAAAAATTCATCTCTTTGGTTGAACATTATTTTTTTTAACTAACAATTTAACTATTCACTTTTTCCTTCAAAAATTATCTTTTTGATTTGAAATTCAAATATTTCAGTTGAAGCTTCATAATTTTAGTTGAAAATGTAACTATTTTTTTTAAATTAGGTTTTTTTTGGTTGAAAATTATTATTATTTTTCTCTGGAAATGTAACGAACTATTCCAATTGAATATTCTATCATTTTAGTAGATAATTCATCTCTTTAATTGAACATTAATTGTTTTAACTGAAAATTGATTTAATTTTTTGTTGAAAATTGATCTTTTTTTAGTTGAAAATTAAACTTTTTTGTTGAAAATATATATTTTTTGTTAAAAAATTAACAGTTTGTTTAAAATTTTTTCTGTCTCTTGACTGAAAAATCTTTCTTAGTTGAAAATTCAACTCATATTAAAAATTCTTCTTTTTTTGGTTGAATTAAACTGTTTTTGATTAAAAATTAAAAGATTTTTTTCATTAAAATATCAATCAATTGAATTATGACTTGGTTAAAAGATAAACTCTTTGTTAAAAATTAATCTTTTTGTTGAAGATTCATAATTTTAATTGAAAATTCATTACTTTGGTTGAAAAATGTAAAATGTAACTGTTCATTCCAATTGAATATTCCATTATTTTAGTTAAAAATTCATCAGTTTGGTTGAAAATTAATTTTTTAAATTGAAAATTCAACTATTCCATTTTGGGTTGAAAATTGATCTTTTGAGTTCAAAATTCAACTATTTGATTGAAAAATGGTCTTTTTTAGTTTAAAATTCAACTCTTTCATTGAAAATATGTATAATTTCTTGAAAAACCGTCTTTTTGGTAAAAAAATTCATCTTTTTGGTTGAAAATTAAACTATTTGGTTAAAAATTCATCTACCTTTTTGCAAGTGCGATATTTTCACTTGAAAAGTTAGGAACTTGAAGCGGTTTAAATTGAATTTAATATAGAACTCGCATTAATTTTACCCTAATATGCACTGAATTTCAAGTATAAGAAGATAAAATAAAAATTTGTTTCAATTAATATTTAATTAATCGACGGTGCTAATATTTTTAAGAATATCATGTAATATAATTTGTTCAAAGCTTTCCAAATTAAACATATTCATTGAATCCCTAAAAACGGAGAAAAAACCATTATTTATAATAAACTCGTGGAACTGCATACATATTTCGAGTCGATTATTTAAACAAATGTGAAATATTTGAATGGCTTCGTACTATGAAAAATTATACATGGAAAAAACTTAAGATACCTGGAAAAAAATCCTGATTTTGGGCAAATTACAAAAATACATCTTTTAAATGGTTCAGGGAAAATTATGTGGTCCGGAAAAAAACGGGAAAACGTGGGCATTTCAAATTGTCCTGATCAGTAGACACCCTGATTGTTCTTCCTGTTTAATTTCATCAAAATAATTCGATAACAATAATTTTATAATTATTTTAGTTTAGTCTAAACTATTTTTTGCATGACCGGGAAAAGTCCTTGATGACCGGGAATTGACCGGAAATTTCTTTCCTGAATAAAAACGGCCACCCTGTACAATCTAGAATATGGATATAATAATATTTAGTGCAATTGTTTTTATAGGTTGAGATAAATGTAACAGAAGTTATATTAGCGGTATCATATCGCGCTGAACAAATGGAAAAAGAATTGGAGCAAGAAGCAGTAAAATTGGGAGTTAATTTAATATTCTCGCACGAGGCAGAACCTTTGGGAACAGCAGGACCATTGGCGCTTGCAGCTGACATTCTTCGAAGTGGAGATGAACCTTTCTTTGTTTTGAACTCAGATGTAATATGCGATTTTCCATTCAAACAGCTACTTCAGTTTCACCAAAATCATGGTCGGGAAGGCACAATTGTCGTCACCAAAGTCGAGGAACCTTCCAAATATGGCGTTGTTGTTTACGACGACGATGGAAAAATTGACCGTTTCATTGAGAAACCAAAAGAATTTGTTTCGAATAAAATAAACGCAGGTGTGTAAAAGAATATAGTAAGAAATTAAGTTTAAATTATCTTTAAGTTTTTCAATACGGTTGGATATGACACTGCGTGAATATGACTTTAATTAAATTAAAATTTTCAAATAAGAAACTTTATTTCATGATAAAATTTTAATTACAAATGTTTGTTAGCATTATTGATAAAAAAGAATATTTTAATTTAAATGATTTTTTAATGTTGAGAAATAATTATTTCCTTAACGTTTTTCTATCACAGTATAATTTGCAAACTTTTTCACGCTTTCAAAGATATGAGAAAAATGAAATTATGGACAAAATATTAGAGTATCTTAATTTACGAAATGAAGGAAACAGACGGTACCGGTAAAAAAAATTTTCGGTACGGACAAAAAGATTTTTAGGAAAATTTAAAATGATTTTTTATTTTGAAACATGAATGTTGAGAGAAAATTGAAAAAGATTTCAAAACATTTAAAATAATTTCCTAAAATGCCGAAAAAGAATGTAGACCATTTTAAAGCAAAATTGTTCAATTTTGCAAGATTACAACATTTTAGAAAAACTTCGAGTGTTTAAGAGATATTTAGAAGCTTTAAAAAGATTTTCAAATAATTTCTAAACAAATGTAGGTTTTTGAAGATTTCGAAAAAGAAGCTTTTTAAGAATTATTAAAGTTTTTAAAAGAATACACAAATTTCCTAAGATTTCTGGGGAAATTTCAAATATTTTTTCATTTTGAAAAATTAATTTTCAGAGAAAATTGAAAGATTTCGAAAAATTTAAAATGTTGTTCTAAAATTTCGAAAAAGAATGTACCTAAATGATTTTGAAGCAAAATTTTTCAATTTTTCTAGATAGCAACATTTTAGGACAAAATCGAGTATGTTTAAGATCATTAGAAAATTTAAAAATAATTTAAAACTTGAAAAGATTTCAATTTTTTTTAACAAAATGTAGATATTTTAAGGTTTCGAAAAAATTAGATTTTTAAAAATTTGGAAAGGTTTCAAGAGAATAACATTTTTTTCTTAAGGTTCATGGAACAAAATTTTCTGATTTTTTTCTGAAAATTTAATTTTGAGAGAAAATTGAATAAAATTTCAGATTATTTCCTAAAATTTCGAGAAAAAAAATGTAAAAGATTTTGAAACAACATTTTTAAATTTTGCAAGATTACAAAATTTTAGAAAAAAATTTATTTAATTTATTTAAATTTAAAATAATTTAAAACTTGAAAAGATTTACAAATTTTTTTTAAAATATAGATTTTTAATGATTTCGAAAAAAGAAGCTTTTAAAGAATCATGAAAGATTACAAGAGAATAATAAAATTTCGTTAGATTCCTGGGAAAATTTCAAATGATTTTTTATTTTGAAAAATTAATTTTAAGAGAAAATTGAAAAAGATTTCAAAAAATTTCAAATGATTTCCTAAAATTTGAAAAAAAAGGGAATGTAGATTTTAAAGCATAATTTTGCAATTTTTCAAGATTACAAAATTTAAGAAAAAATCGAGTAAGCTTAAAAGATCTTTAGACAAGTCGAAAAGATTTAAAAACAATTCAAAACTTAAAAATATTTCAAAAAATTTCAAACAAAATGTAGATTTTTGAAGATTTAAAAAAAAGAAGCTTCTCAAGAATTATGAAAGGTTAGAGAATAAACAAATTTTAAGATTCCTGGGAAAATTTTAAATCATTTTTAATTTTAAAAATGAATTTTAAGAGAAAGTTGAAAAAGATATTAAAACATATCGAAAAATAATGTAAAAGATTTAAAGATAAATTGTTCAATTGGCAAGATTACAAAATTTAAGAAAAAATTCGAATAAGTTTAATAGTTATGTAGAAGTTTTAAAAAGATACAAAACTAATTTTAAAATTGGAAAAATTTCAAAAAATTTTTAACTTGAAAAAATTGCAAAGATTTTAAAACGAAGTGTAAATTTTCGAAGCTTTCGAATACAAATTTTTAAGAATTTGGGAAAGTTTAAAATGATTTTTTATTTAAGAAAATTTCAAGATTTCTAAAAATGTTGAAAATCTGGAAGACTATAAGGGAATTTTTTTAATTTTGAAAGATTTTTCAAAATATTAGGAATAATTTGAGTCAGTTTAAAAAATGTTTGAAAATTCATCTCTTTGGGTAGAAATTCAATCCTTTTGGGTAAAAATATAACTGTTTGGTTGAAAATTAATCTGTTTTGGTTGATGATTCAACTACTTTGTTGAAAATTCGTATTTTTGTGATTAATTCAACAGTTTTTGATTTAAGGTAAATTTTTTTGAATTAAAATATCAATTATTACATTTTTCGTTGGGAAATCATGTTTTTTGGTTGAAAAATCAACTACTTGATTTAACAGTTGAACTATTGAGTGAGAAAAGATTTTGTTCTTGAAGATTCGCCTTTTTTTAGGAAATTAATCTTGTTGATAGAAACTATTTTGTAGAAAATTCGGCTGTTTGGTAAAAATGTTATCTTTTTTGGTTAAAAGTACAACTTTTGGGTTGAAAAATGTATCTAGCAATTTATAATTAATTATATACTTTTATTTAAAGGTTTATACATTTTCAATCCAAGTATTTTGGATAGGATAGAACTTCGCAACATGAGCATCGAAAAAGAAGTATTTCCAAATATGGCCAGCGATGGTGCACTATATGCTATGGATTTGGTAGGATTCTGGATGGATGTAGGTCAACCTAAAGATTTTCTAACCGGTAAATATTTCCCTGATTGTTTTCATAATTTTATTACTTTGCTTGATTTAAGAAATTTTTTCCGGCCTCACAGATTAGTTTCTATTTACTCTATTTTTCGATTTTTTCTTGATCCTTAAAGTACAATATTTTCTTTGGTATTTCTTGTTTTTTGGAATTTATGGAGTTGAGTGTAAATCTGAATTTTAGTAAAGAAGATGGAACTTGCAAGTTTTTTTTTTGAAGAATTAGAAACCATTTTATTTATTATTTTTGTATGAATATAATTTTTTTAGATGATTTTAATTTTAATGAAAAGCAACTGAGAGTTGTAAAGAATCTTTGATGGAATAAAATTAGGCCTTGATTACTATTAGGATTGAATAAGAATTGCAGCTTTTTTATAATCAAAAGTTAAAAAACAAAAAGTCGAAGTAACTATTGTAGAATAAATAATTTTAACCTGATTTTTAAAGTAAAGTAAGCTACTCTAAAGTAAGCTTCAGTATCTCTTCCAAAGTTAATTACAATTAGCCATCAGTATTTTTTTCATCGAAGTATCTATTAGTACGGTCGGCCGCACAAATAGTAAAGTAATAGTTTGTCCTTCTAATTTATTATTATATATTATATTATGAACTGTGAGGCCTACATTTGAAATCTGAAATTTTTTATTAGGAATGTGCTTGTACCTCACATCATTAAGGCAGAAATCACCTGAAAAATTATACTCTGGTCCCGGGATAATTGGTAACGTGATGATTGATCCAACTGCCAAAATTGGAAAGGATTGCCGAATCGGTCCTAATGTTACTATAGGCCCTGGAGTCACAATATCCGATGGATGTTGCGTCAAGAAATCAACTATTCTTGAATCTGCAATTATCAAAGAACACGCGTGGTTGGAAGGGTTAGTTTTTTTTTTAAATCGGCGCTTTGTGAGAGTCTACTGTACAAAGTATTAACTAAATTATTACAATATTTTAATATATTTTTCAAATTTTAGGTGTATAATAGGATGGAAGAGTGTTGTTGGTAGATGGGTGAGAATGGAAGGAACGACAGTTTTGGGCGAGGATGTTATCGTAAAGGACGAATTATACATCAACGGTGGTCAAGTATTACCACATAAAAGTATCGCTGCCTCAGTACCAGAACCACAAATTATAATGTGAAGAATTTAGGACAGTGTAATCTACTCTAAAATGTACTCCATTTTTTTATTGGTTAAAGGTTTTTATGCCTTGTGCAATATCTTTGTAAATATTTTATAATATTTATGAAATATTTCAATATTAAACGTTTTTAATTAAGATTAACTTGCTTTTCAAGTAGAAATCAGCTTCTCCTTGTTTTTCTCATTGCTCTCTTAAATTGAAGTTCAGGTACAGAATTTTATTTGAAGCATTCTAGATATGTATTAAAAGTCAAAATTATCCTTATTTGATTCTAACAGTATAACATGAAAACTACTGTTTTTTATATGAATATATACAAAATAAACAAATTTTCTTAAGCTAAATGGACTATAGATCGTATTTCAATATTTTAAATTTATTATGTTCGCAAAAATCGTTCTATATTTTCCTTTTTACAGTTGTATTCTGATGGGCATTGACCTGTCGAACCATATTCTATGGCTTTTCGAAATTCGGCCATTTTTTTCTCGTATTTTTTATCCACTGTCGAAGTTCTATAATAAAAGAATATTGGTAAATTAGTGTTTTTTTTTTTATAATCAGAAATGAATTAAATTAATATTTTTCCCCTTTAGAAAATTTTCGTTTCAATTAAATAGTTGAAAAATGTTGAAAAAAAATTGTTTCTTACTGTGGAATTAATTTCATAGCATTCACAATCATTTCAGCTGCTCCTAAATATTCTTTTGCTATTTGTGGAACCTCGCAAGCTGCCCTGTATAAACAGGTGTCTCCAATCAAGTATCCGACTGCTAAAGCGACTTCTCCTTCCGATACGACACTGTCTATATTACAAAAAATTAATATAATTATAATTTTGTTAAGTTATTCCCAAAGATAAACTGGGTTTAAGTTTATGGATAATGTATTTTCTTCAATAATCAGGGTGTCTACCTGACATGGAAATTTGGAAACCCGGGAAATGATCGAAAAATTTGATTCAGTGACCTGGATTTTTCTTACAAATGTACTAATATGCAAACTCATGGTTTCGTATAATTTATTACTCTAATTCTGATTTGGAATAGTGAGTTCCTCAAAATAATTACAATTTTGAGTTTGGGCAGGGAATTCCCGTAATGATGTATAATTTTGACCTTGGAACAGGGTGTTTCGTAAAGAATTATATTTTTTACTTTGGGACAGGTAATTTCCACAAAGAATCATAATAATTTTCTAAAGGAATTATAATTCTGAGACAGAACTGGGAATTTCCGTAAAGAATTATAATTTTCATTTTTGATTCCCTTTAGAACAGGACATTTCGCTAAAAATTATAATTTTTACTTTAGGAAACGGAAATTCCGTGAAAAATTATAATTTGACTTAGAATAGGGAATTTTTTTAATGATTTTAATTTTGATTTAGAAGCACAAAATTAAAAAAAATCCCCGTTCCAAGTCAGAATTCGTCACCTTTTGAAACTTCCCTCTTCTCAATTTTAGAAAAATCGAGTTACTATTTATTTTAATTATAATAGAAAATTTAGTAAATAAATATAATTTTTGTTTTGGAACATGTCAGTTTTGGTATGGAAAGGGAAATTTTGGAAAATAATTTTAATTTATAAAAAAAGGAATTTGCATAAACAATCCCTGTTCCAAATCAGAATTCTTCACATTTTGATAATTCCTTCTAAATCAGAATTTGTTTGAATCTAAAAATTCTTTCTTTTTTCTTGTTGAAAATATAAATTTTCCAAAATTTGAAACTTCCCGTTTCTCTATTTTGGAAAAAGAGACAGGGAATTTCCCTAAATAATTATTATTTGACTTGGAACAGAAAGTTTGAAATGGAATAGAAATTTTGGAAAATAGTTTTTATTTTGATTTGAAATAATGTAGTTTAAGAAAAATCCCTCTTCACATTTTGAATTATAATTATTTCCAAAATTCTCTGTTCCAATTTAGAATTTTAATTCTTATGACAAAAAAATTATTTGATGTTTCCAACTCACAATTATAATTCTTTTCCAAAATTCCTTGTTCCAAATCAGAAATCTTTTAAATATTTTCAAGCGTTTAGAAATCTCTTGAAAAAAATTAACAATAGACTGGAGAAAAATGGGAATTTAACATTTTTTGTCGGGTAGACACCCTGATAGTTGAAGAACAAATAAGACTTGAGGCAGAAGAATAAAATTTTATTTACACATTTTACTTCTACATTATTCTATAGTATTATTTTTCTTCATTTCTACATTTGAGGGTTAAATTAATTTATAATAAGTGCCTCAAATTTAATTACCATCTTCTAAACCACGAGCGTTGAAATTATTATGACCTCCTAAATAGCCAGCGCCGAAAACAACTGCTTTTAAAACTAGTAGCAGTAATAAATTCGAAAGATTCAAGTTGAGAACCTAAAATAGATTTTAATTATAAGTTAATGCACAAATTCTTGTCTACACTTTTTATTTCAGAAACTTCTAAAATATTTGTCTTATAGGAACTGTAAAATAAAAAACAATAAAAGTTTTTAAAAAATATTGTTCTTAATTTGTAATTAGAAATAATAGAAACTAATTAGTAGTCCTCTTTATGAGATCGTACTTAAATTACGTCACAGCTCAAGGGGGCTTCATTAATGTACGTAATTATTGGAAATTCGTAAATGAAACAAATAAGTCGCAGTAACTGTACAGAAAATTAATATGAATTTAAGTTTACGCGCCAAAAAAACCTGGTAAGTAAAGACGAACCTAGCCAACAATTTAAAGAAAGTCAGGGAATTTTATTGGGCAGGCAAAAGTCAGCGATTTAGCAAACAAAAAAATCTTGTAAAAGTCAGGGAATTTTTATAACTTCAAATAACTGTCAAGAAGAATACATTTTTCAATTTTAATTTGCAATTATCTTATTCAGATTATAAAAGATTCTGGGTTAAAAATGTTATAATATTAAGATTCTGGTCAGGGAACAATTAGGGAATTTTAAAAATGAAGTTTTGCGGTAACCCCGATATAATATTCTTGTTAGTAATTTATTTGCCTTTTAATTATATTTTTATTACTTTTTTTGCATTTGCTTCCTCTCCTGAAGATTATCTTTTTAGGTATACATTTTATTATTTGTTTGAAAATTCAGCAATTTTGTTGAAAAGTCATCCTTTTTAGATGAAAACTAACTTTTTTTTTTGAAAATTTGGCTGTTTAATTTAAAGTTCATCTAACTTAGTATCAATTGCATCTTTCTTGGATAAAAATGCAACTGTTTGGTTCAAAAATCAACAATTTTGTCAAAGTTATCCTTTTTAGTTCAAAATTCGTGTTTTTGGGTTGAAAAGTCAAGTATCTTCGTAAAAAATTTACTTCTTATTTAAAACTCATATTTTGATGTTGGACGGTCAAATTGAAATCTTTTTGTATGACATTCAACTATTTTTTGAAAAGTCAACTGAAATGTTTGTTGGATGAAAATTCAATTATATTTTGAAAAGTTGTCTTTTTTATTTAAAAATTCATCTGTTATAGTAGAAATTCCATTTTTCTTGGATATACATAAAAAAGCAAGTCTTTTGGCTTGAAGCTTCAACAATTTAGATGAACACTTTTTTCTCTCATGACGGAAAAATTTTCATTTCTTGAAATTTCATTTTTTTTCGACGTATTTGGCGCAAAAAATAAAAAAAATCCACACTTTTACTCAAAATTCAACAATTTTACCAAAATTTTTTATTTTTCTATTAATTCAGCCGATTCCCATGAAAGACAGTACGAGGGGGGTTTCGGAGCACAGAACACAAATTTGGGGTCAAAATAGAATAATTCCACAATTTTACGACAATTTAGGGTGAAAATAAAAAAATTTCACAATTTTTCTAAAAATTCGACAATTTTACCAAAATTTCAATAAATTGCTAGATTCCCATGAGGTAGATTTTCGGAGCACAAGACACAAATTTGGGGTAGAAATACAAAAATGCCACAATATTATTTAAGGCAAAAATGTGCAAATTAGATTAATTTTTGTCGGACCAATGTCGAGAATAAAATCCAAATAGAATAGAGTAAAATTAAAAAGTTGTTTAAAGTAATTGAATATGCCTAAAAGAATTACATATATCGAAACTTTGTAGCTAGCTATATGTAGGTTATTTTCGTTAATAACAGTGATATTTGGCTCTAAAAGAGCTCAAAGTACGGAAATTAGAGATATTACCTTGAATTTAGAATATAATCGAAGCAAGCTCACGGCTAAATACAGCGATATTTTTACAGTAACAAATGTAGTATAGTTGTTATTGAAGCCTGTATCGTTTTTGTGATTTTTTATTAAAAAGTTGAAATTAATGTGAACATAACAAGGACCAACGCGGTGCAGTTTTGAGCAGGGTTGTGCAGTGACGCGTCACTCGAGGTTTTCTACGTGTAATACATAAACGACATAATACACGTAGAAAATTGTAGAAAAATATCATGGAGAATAGACTAAAGGAGACTAAAGTAATGTAACCGAAAATAAGCATATTTTTGTCGTATGAAGATGGTTGTAATACTTCCCGAGTATGCAGTATAGCGTTAGTGTGGCACGCGGCCACGCGTATTAAAATGGCAGCCGCTTATGTTGACATTTTACATTATTCACCACTGTGATATGAATGGGATTTACATGGATGGATAAGTTGTTATTAACATAGAAGCATATTTATATTATTATAATAATTTTATTTTTCGCGAAATATCTGTGATTGAAATGTGTATAATTGAAGTGATCCAGCAATGGAAAAGGTAGGTACTTTAGAATTTATTGCAAAAACGAATCGCAGTATATAACGTACCAGTTTAAAATCTTGAACGCTTACACATCACAGAATTAATATTAAATTTTCACTTGAATATAACAGTTTTTACATTGCTCGCAAATTGTTCAAACAATTTAGGAATTTTGTATTTTTGTTTGAGGCTGAGATGATATTTACACGGACCATGACGGCGGCCATCGATATAGCCTAAAGTTAGGTATTTTGATTTCCCACCGTTGAGGGGGCGACTGGCTACGAACACTTTCTTGTTCTTTTATCAAGGGCGCTGAGACATTTCACCCTTCGTCGGGTACGTCCTTCGAAAAGACAGTACTCACTTGACCGTGAACCGAGTCTCACTCTCGCATTGTCAATTTTCCATATTTTTCATTTATTAAAGTTAACTCTTTGTTCTGTTTAATCGTACATTCACATTTTATTCCAATTACCATCGAACCACCAAAGTGGTGACCCCAATGTGATTCGCGATCTGACGATTGTGAAAATTGTGAAATTTCGAAGTGAAAATTGGAGGAAAACTGTGAGTGAAAACGAAGCGGGGGCGAGAGGGACACCGACGCATCGAATAGGATACACACCGTCCGCCCTCTCTTCTCAGTGCAGTGACTCAGTGCTCTCCCTTACTCACTTCCTCCCAGAGCAGTGACACTCAAACGATTTCGAGTGCTTTATTTTCGGTGATAGTGCGCGCAGTGATTTCGAGCCTCTCAAGCTCCGCGATCATGACCACCACTGTTACTCAAACCGTCCCTACAATGACACCGCCAACGTTACGAACGCTTCGTTTAACGGAATAAATCTTTCCTATCTTGTCGCGGTGCGCATCCCACCCTTCTGGCCCACAGACCCAGAAATGTGGTTCGCGCAATTCCTTCGGCAATTCTATAGCAATTTCTTCGGCACTTGAAAGGTTTGGCAGGCACAGTTTTTCCGGATTCGGTACTTCGCCCTCTTTGGCTCGGACGTTTGCCATCCGCGGCACAAGCAATCCTCTCTACTCAGAATCAGACACAGCTTGACAAACTCGCGCAACTCGCAGACGCAATTGTAACCACCCTGAACCCGAAAAGTGAATAGCGGAAGCATCGACTCAACCAACGCAATCAGCCCCCAACCATTTCGTCTTGGATGCGCTCTTCCAGCAACTTTTGCCAGTTACGACTCATGTTTCGGGGAGGATGCAAAACGTAGCAACAAACCTTGCACATGTACACCGGGAAACGGGTCGGGCCGGCACTGATGGATTCCAGTGACCTTTGCCCGAAGTCTCGCCGTCTCTTCGTAACCGAAAAAACAACGAAAACGCACTTTTTGGTCGACACAGGAGCAGACCTTTGAGTTTTTCCTCACGTTTTAATTCATGGACGAAGACCCAAAAGCAATTATGCTCTTTTTGCGGCCAACGACTCAGCAATCGCGACGAATGGTTTTGAGATATTCTGTTCGGATCTCGGA